>JAVSBS010018773.1:0-66955 GCA_033124195.1 Coracias cyanogaster | reverse complement strand
TCAGGGGAGGTTTAGATTGGATATTAGGAAGAAATTCTTCACTGAGAGGGTAGTTAGGCACTGGAACAGGCTGCCCAAGGAGGTGGTGGAGTCACCACCCCTGAAGGTGTTTAAAGAACGAATAGGTGCGGCACTTGAGGATATGGTGCAGTGGTTAGAGAGATGCTGGGACAGAGGTTGGACTTGATGACCCTAGAGGTCCTTTCCAACCATGATGATTCTGTGATTCTGTGATTTGAAAATGTGTGGTCAATGGAATACCAAAATGAGCAATGCCTGAGACCTTTGTCAGTCTGTCAAAGGGGAGAAACTGATATAGAAACTAGTGAGATATATGTGTAACTTTTTCTCTCTCCTCCTTCCAAATATGTGCTTTTATGATCATTCAAGATGATCTAAGTCCACAGCACACTGAAAAGTACACTCTCACCTGCCTCATGCCAGTTGTGTGCTCCCACCACCCCTCAAGCCAGCATGAACTCTTTCAGGCCAGTCAGATAAGCTGCTAATCCTCAGAATTTTCTGTTTGCAGTCAAGTAAGACCTCTGCTGTGGCTGCGTAAGAGCTGGTGCTGCCAAGAGCCCTGGGCTGGGAGCGTATGCACAGGGAGGGATGACCACCTCTGGGAGCAGCACAGGCCTTCAGTGAGAAAACCTGATGAGGACAGCACACTGCAAGGCAAGGCAGGCACACACACACGCCAGCCAGCACACGTGCAGGGAACGTGCCTGGTGAATGAGCAGCAGCTGTTTGCTCACAAGTAAGGAGCTATCGCCTTCCCGGTGGGACCCCGATAGAAGCTGGCAATGAGGAAAGTCTCGGCCTTTATTTTTGTTTTGCGGAACAGGCACCAAGGCAGATAATAACTATGGGATGGAAATATAATTCTAGTGATGTGAGTAATGTCAGGGCATGGTTGCGATCACTATCTGGTCTTTTGGCGCAGATTTGACACTTGCATACAGATGACGTGATGAATGTGTTGCTGTTCTGTACATATATGTATATGCACATACATGGAAGCTTCGGCCTGAGATTGCCTCCAAGAGAGCAACAGCTCTATGAGCCATTTTATTTGGCAGGCAATTAAAAGACATTGGATTATTGATAAACAAATAAACAAACACATTCTCTTTATAATAGCCGATATAGCACTTCATGAGAAGCATGCACTGTCAGTGTAACAGTGCTGCACAACACCGAGAGCCTGTCAATCACTGTCAGTAAGAAAGGACACATGACACCAGCCTAGAAAGTTTCCTATACTCTACCATGAATAGTCTTGAAATGGTCTCTTAGCAACTGTCAGTGAAATATCTTGTGATTTTTTTTTAATTAACATGCAGAGAATATGCATGTCATTTTTAACTTCCAGAAAGTAAATATTGCTTTGAATTAAAATAATTGATACAAAAACTCAGAAAGAAAAGAAAAAGTATATTAACCTAAATTCATACTAACTGGTAACGGGAAGCTGACCACGTATTGATGAAAAAGCACATAGTCCTGAACTTCCCTCATTTTAAATTCCCAAGTATACAATGCACAATAACACATTAGAAAAGAGGAATATTTAAGACAAAAATATACCCCAAGAAATATTGTGCTTCTGCACAGTAGCTGCCTACTAAATACTAGACAGGTCAAGAAGGAACTTCAAATAAAAGCAATCTATTGCATGATCATTGTAGAGCTGTTTGTAATGTCATCCAAAAGAGGACAACAATGAGCCCAGAAGCAGAATGTAAGGCTACCCTGATCATGCATTCCATCTGTAATGGAAATTTCCCTGGTTAGAAATTCTGACCAACTGAAAAGGGTGGGCTATCATACAAAGAAACGGAATATAGAACAAAGATTTTATCACCACAGATGCACCAACTTTTAACTGCTAAACCCTTAAAAGCTTGCTTCACTAGAGAGCAAAAGTAAATCTAAAAAAAGAGGATTACCTGGGCGGAACTGCTTCACCACAACAAAGCACTGCCGAGAAGTGTTAAAGATCAGGATTGACACGCTGAGGAAGAAGGTAAAAAAACAAAAGATCAATGCTTGATGAAGGATTAATGCAGAACTATTACACTTACATCTTCTGAATTTAATTTTAACTATGTAAATACATAGAAGATTTATTACTAAAGCCACAATGCAACAAGATATTTCTCCAAAATCCATCAAGAAGGATGGATAACGGGTTGTGTTCCCAAAGCCCATGACAATTTACCCAAATTTCACTTTTGACTCCTGAAGAGAAAGTAAGCCACCAATCAATTCCTTCTCTCAAACAGACAAAAAAAGTCCAACTCTAGGAACACCGCTGCTAGATATTAATAACAAGAAAAAATCCGTTAAAACAAAAGCATTTTATTCCCTTGTATCAGTCCCAGATTAGGATAGTCTAGTTCTGAGGCACAGTCTAGTCTCATTCCGCACCAGACACTTCTATATAAGCAGAGAGCATCTGCTATCTGTGGGTACTTGCTGAGCTTGGGCCTTAAAACAGACACCATCCAAGTCCAATTTTGTACAAATTTAAACCAGAAGCAGTTTTAACTGCTGTCACATTCAATGGTTTAGAAGTCACATTTTAACCTCCCTCCTGTCCTCATTGGTTGTTAGAAATACATATCATAAGGAAACCTGACGGGCTGAGTATTTGGAGATGCTCTCACACTGTAGAGTACTGATCTTCTCTCCTCAAATTACTCTGAGATTTTAGTAGCTAAAAAAAAAAAAATGCAGACAGAAGTCTCCCTCCTTAGTTGGTAGGCCATTAAAACCTGCAAAAACAAGTGTATATTTTGCTCCTTACCATGGCAGCCTTCTCTCATTTTTTATGCCTCACTGTATGCGATTGGAAAGTTAATTCATTATTCTATGAATTCTACAACAGATTAGACTAACAATGGCATATTTGCAGAGTTGAGTCAAACTTTCAACTTTCCTTGTAAAAGAGCTGTATATTTATTTTCCCTATTTGATTTAATAATGAAGTCTTAAGCTGCCAGAGAAACTGCTATTTGATGATTATTAAAAATAATGTTAATGTTTATTATAATAATATATAAAAACCAAAACAGAAGGGCGAGGTCCAGATGTTAACATTTATATTCATGGCTGCTGTTCTCAGAGACCCGTACTGCATATTGATGGCTTCCTGCCCCAGGAGACATCATTTGCAGGCAATTTTAAAGCAAAGGTTTTAGCCTTCAGAGAGGCTTGAAGAGAAAATCCACTCTGTTTACTGGCACCAGGGTTCAGAGAATCACAGAATGTTGGAGGTTGGAAGGGATCTCTGGAGATCATCTAGTCCAAGCCCCTGTTAAAGCAGGGTCACCTAGAGTAGGTTGCACAGGAGGGCATCCAGGCAGGTTTTGAAAGTCTGCAGAGAAGACTCCACAACCTCTCTGGGCAGCCTCTTCCAGCCTCATAGGAAAGAAGTTTTTCCTTATGTTGAGGTGGAACTTCCTGTGTTCCAGTTTGTGCCCACTGCCCCTTGTCCTACCACTGGGCCTTTACGTATAAGCATTTATAAGACCTGCTCTCAGACTTCTCCAGGCTAAACAGACCCAGTTCTTGTGCAGCCTTTCCCCATAAGAAAGAAGCTTTAGTTCCCTCATTATCTTTGTACCCCTCCATTGGGACTCTCTCCAGGTTCTTTCTGACCTAGCACTAGAATATCTGGGAGCTATGGTGTAGGCTGCTAGAAGTTAAACCACAGCCTACAATGTTTTATGTTTACTTAAGTATTATTGGACTTTTTTCCCCTTTGCATGACAGTTCCGCTCCCCAAAGCAGTACTGTTTTAGGGTAGACATTGCACTAAATGAAAGAGGAAGAGGAATTACTGCTACCGAACCTTTTTTTTTTTAATTCCATGGATCTGAGGATGTGCACTGCCTGAAATGGGAGACTACAGCAGTCTAAAGCTGAGGTTAAAGAGAAGAGGAGAGACTTCCTGAAGCATGTGGTTGCCCTTTACCTTTCTTTACATCCACCACCCCAGGCCTAATCTTTCACTTGGCTTGCCTTGTTCAGCATGTCTCATTAAATAACTCATACCAACTAATTAAAAATGGCTCAGCTATTAGACATTATTTTTTCCTAAGAGTCAATCACTTAAGATTTTTATGGAACAGATGGGAAAATTAAAAACAATCTGTCAGAATTAAGGAACAAGATCAAATTAAGCTGGAAAGGAGTAGCAGCAAGTTATTACAATTGTCTGCTTCTCACACCATCTTGAGATAAGAGGGTACAGAAATGGCACAAATCTGTAGAACTTTGTATTTAATTACTTCTAATTTTCTGAGTGACTGACAATTTTGAACATAAATTAACATTTTTTAACAAACCACAAGACACAAGTTCTAATATTTGTGAGAGTTGAAGAGTCATGGAAGAAAAAGTTCAGAATTACACCTTCTTAGGAGGAGTATCACATCAGGAATGCCATTTGACACTTCTTTTTCCACAAGAAACAATATAACATGAAATCTTTCCACAGGTCATTATGTCTGTAACTTCTGCAAACCCATCTGAAGCTACATTCGGGACAGTTATTTAGGTATTACAGAAAGTAAGGGCAAGACCGTTCAACTGCTCTCTGCAGAGGATCCCCTGAGCCACTGCTTTCAATTGGTTTCCTTATCGCTGCAACGGCCCAAATACGCGGGTTCAGTTTCACGGCAATTCCCTTTAAAATATTACAACCAAGCCTATTTGAGAATATTACATATGCATCCATAAGCTTTAAAGTGGTCAACAAAGAGTAAACATATAAAACAAGAAATTAAAACATTAACAATGACTTTTTGGAGCATCTCCACAAGTAAAAGATAGAGAAGATAAACAAAGTGCAAGCTGTATGTTAGCAGAGAAAAATCACACAGAACCACTAGAAGAGAAAAAAAAAGTGCAGTCAGATTTCCTAAAAAAGCAGGAATCCTAGACAAGAAGTTAATCTGAAATGGACACCAAAGGTCCTAATGTAGCAACAGGTTTAATTTACCTGTCCCAAAGAGGGGCACAAGACCACATTTTTGTTATTTTTTATGATGGAGAAGAATACTCAGACATAAAAGGATCATGATGGATGCAAAAACTTGCCTCCATACCTTAGAAACGAGCTATAACACGTCTGCACAAACGAAACGCTGGCTCACCTTAGACCTGCCAACCTTTTCATTTTGGGTGGCTGATTATTACTTTTTACCATACTCCACATTTGTACATCTTTGCTGGCTATTCCTCCAGCAGCAGACACTCAGTGAAATTACTGGTATAAAAGGAGATGTCATTAATGCAAGCACAATGCCACTGAGCCCCAGAGCAGCCCCTGGGACTCAGTGAGCAGACAGCACAACTGCTGCATGCAGGTATCATGTTCGGAGCCTGCCACTGCCAGTGGACTTGCCACTTCTGTAGGTAAGAGGTGGCTGAGAAGAAAACTCTTCGAAATGGGCTCTATGTGTCATTCCAGAGCTGTAATTTGCTTCTGGAAGACACACATCACCTTGGATCAATGAAGGAGTCTTGGCTCCTCTGCACTGCATCTGTCACTGGCTGCTTTAGGGACTATGACTGAACAGAAAGACAACATACTAAGAGATGACACAGGTTTGTACAGTGTCTTCTATGGCTGGTGAAGACCACAGCCTTCAGCCCAGCCCCTCCTCGGCTTCCCCCTGCAGTAGCCTCTGCTCACTTTATACATACAATAAATCACCCCTCTAATTACAGGAGCCTTTTTCCCCAAGAAAGCGTGCATGTAAACAGGTTACTGTGCAATAATGTAGGGTACTGATCTTTCTATAAATATAGGAACAACTAGCGTAGCCTTAAAATATTTTAAGAAGGATATGTACCTAAAATGTCAGCAAGACATATCTAAAAAGACCAGCCAACCTGTAACCGAGCTTTTATTGTACTCAAGTTTGCACTTAAAGTGTGCCTGGTCTTGGTGTTCAGCACAATGCTTTCTTAAAGAGATTCCAACTATTCAGTCAAGGATCTCACTCAGTATTTAACCATCTAAAGCTCATAGAAAATCCTGGCTGAAGTAGGTATGTATTGGGATTCTCTAATGGATATTTGGCTTCCCTAAAATGTCTAAGTCAATGTGCAGGAATTACCCCCAAATGACCCATGAACATCTCTAAAATAGGAGTCCAGAATCTTAATTTCTCCTCCACATTTGAGACACTCATTGAAAGAGAAGGTATCATAGAATCATGAAATAATGGAATCATAGAATGTGTTGGGTTGGAAGGGAGCTCAAAGATTGTCTAGTTCCAGCCACCCTGCCATGGGCAGGGACACCTGCCACTAGACCAGGTTGCTCAAGGCCCCATCCAACCTGGCCTTGAACATTTCCAGGGATGGAGCATCCACAGTGCCCCTGGGCAACCTGTTCCGGTGTCTCACCACCCTCAGAGCAAGGAATTTCCTTTCAATTTCCAATCTAAATCTACCTTCTTCCAGTTTGTACTCATTATCCCTTGTCCTATCACTACAGGCCTTTGTAAAAAGTCCTTTTTAAAAATATCCACCTGAATATCACCTTCACCGTTGAAAGTATCTCTTAGAAGAGTTTAGAAAATTACCCCATTGTATGCCATTGGCCTAAAAAAGTATTTCCAAATTTTCCCCTTCCCCCAACATAGTACAGCTCTGTACTTGCTACATTCCTGGTAACTGACACTCTATGACATTGCAACAGAACAGACATTTATATAGAAATAAATACTACTACAACTTCACACACTCAAACCTGAGAAAGGAAGGTGGTGTTTCCAGGACCAATGGAAAAAACGCAGTATTTGACCACAGCAGTTATGAGGTAGGGGACAGATGAAAACTGACATCCTGTTAAAATGTGCACACACATATGGAGGGATGGAAAGTTAATTCCTTTGAAACATATCCTAGCAATTATGATCAGCAAATGAGCTTTGCTAAAGCTACAAGAACATATACTTCTAGAGCTCCAATACTTGAAAGAAGGTTTTGGGGGGTGGAGGTGGTTAGGAGTTGGGGAGTTTTGTGTTTGTTTTCCTTTTGGCTGTTCTGTCTTCATCTGTCAGTTGTTGACCTGGGCTACAGTTAATCCACAAGCAACTGCTAACACTTACTAATTACTTTTCATGAGACAATTTAACTTATTAATTTAAGTTATTAATTAACTTAAATTAATAAAATAAAGATTGATTCAGCCATTCATTTATCTTAGATGTGACCTTAAAGCATATTATACAAATGTGAATTTGCCAAACCGAAAAATAATTTTTAAAAATCACAGTATCATAAAAGCAAGGAAAAGGACAAGATTCTCTTGTGTTTCTCTAAATGAAATATGACTGTCAAGGCTGGAGATGAGGATTTTTAATTATAATCTTGCACTAATACTACAGTATGCTAAGTAATTTAGGAGGTAATATGGGCAAAGAAACTGACCTTTCTTTAACCGCTGCAAGAGCAACTCAGGATCTCCTTGTGTCTAGCATGGGTATGTGTGTGTCACACATAAATGGTGATCAGAATTGAATACAGGAAGATAAAGCATCTAGAAAAAGACTGATGTTAACATTAAAACAGGGCTTCCCAGCTATTAACCTCCGCCACAGCCACCTACTTTTAAAGGCTAAAAATGATCTCAAAATTAGTTGAAAGTCTGTAATATTGTCTATGCTGCTTACAAACAATAATCTCAGCTCCATATTGGAGACTTTAGGAATTAATGTTATTTGATTTTTAAAAACTACAACAAATAAACTAAAATAAACCACCAAAACCCCCACAGCTTTATCAAAGCCTGTTGTAGCTCTGTTACTGTTCTCAAAGAAGACAGTGAAAAAAGAATGGCAGGTTCCAAAAAAGAAATACAAAAAGTGGCATACAGGAATAAAAGCAAGTGATTGATTTAATTAGTCCACTTGACTCCCAACAGATATTTGTTATTAAGAATCCCTTTGATACAATCAGAAGAAAATTATCAAATGTAGAGGGCACTGACAGAAGCATTTAGATGTATTCAACTTAGCTGGAGAGTATGTGAATACAAAACATACATGTAATATTTTTGCCTGCACGGGTCATAAGAAAAAAAATGTCAAGACTTATGAATCATACTAGAAGGAAAGTAATTAAGAAAATAAATAAATCATTTATAAGTCCTACAATTATTTTAGCTTTAAAGTATAAATTTGTTTTTCTTGTTGAAGTTACATGAATTTGGCTTGCTTTGTTCATATAGTGTTAACAAATTGATCTTTCATATTGTTTTCCGTGTTAAGACTATAATTCCACCTAATCTTTTAAAAATATTATGTTTGAGAAACACCCCAGACCAGGATTAAAGCATGTTAGTGACGAGTGTCCTTTTTCTGTCCAATCACAAATGACTGCACTTTCAATTTTAAAGCAATAATCAAAACCCTCCCAAAAAATGTCTTTAAATGACTGCACTTTCAATTTTAAAGTAATAATCAAAACCCTACCCAAAAATGTCATTCTTTGGGAGGATCCATCCTTCAGGATCTTAAATTATTTCAAAATTATTTTTGGTGACAATGAGGAAGAATTGCTTGTAGCCCCTGTGTCACTCCTGCATTCAGACAAACCATCCATTTCACATTTGGACATGTCCCTGGAAACTTCTCATCTGGTATCTAAAGTGCTGTCTTCTTCCTTTTATCAGATCAGCACCTAGTATCTTAAGCCAGAGAAAACAGTCCCTTCATTTTCAGAAGAGACATGTAATAAAGCTGTACCCTTTGATTATTCTCCAGTGCAATTCCTTTAGTTTCCCAGAGCTTCAACTATAATGCAGATAGTGCTGAGATTAAATGTGTGTGCTTGCACAATCTTTACTGGTTCATTTAAGTCTTCCTTCAAAGCATTTTACATTTTTCAAAGGCCAGCACCAATCCAATTGGCTGCTTAAAATGCAGCCTATTACAAAAGCAAAGCTATAAGCTCCTGACAAAAACATTCAGCCTTTCATACTAATCACAGATAAAAGTGGATTTGGCAAAAGATAATTAGAGAGGTCTAGAAGACTTTTGCATTCTGGTGAAATTTGAACACTTTCTCCAATGCAACTTAAATATTTAATGCTCAGTAAAACCAGAAGAAAGTGGCGAGACATGTATGCTTAAGGAAATAAACATTACTTCGGAAAAAATCAAAAGGAAGATTGGTTTCAGCAAACTGAACTGCAGCAGGAAGTTGTTCATGACACCATAAAGCAGGAAGCGTATGTTTGGTTAATCATCAGACTGGTGGAAGAATGAATTAAGAAGTGCTAACAAATCCATATACATGCACTTTTAAAACATAATCTCTATCTACTTGTGAAGTAGTAATTCGCACCAAGCAATGAATATGATGCTGGATAACCTCTCTGGAATAAACAATTCTCCCAACACCCCGTTTTCACGTAAGAAAGGAAAAAAAAAAGTAAATTCAACCGCAAAATAAATGAAACATCAAAGCACGTTGCTCTCAATAACATTCTTTAAGTGTCATATCTTGGCCCGTATCCCAGGATACCCTTGGAAATGACACATTGCATCTCAATGAGATTCTTTCAACAAAATATTTTAATAAACAAATTCAGGTTTTATGCTAACTTCTTCGATTAAATAAAGCTTTGTGGGCATTATGTGCAACAGATGTCAGAGCCTGATGGGCTTTTGTTCCAATTCCTAATTATTTGTGAAACTGCAGTTTATAAATGCTATCCCATAATAAGACCAATAAATGATCCATCTAAAAGGCTTAAGTATGACTCCACTCTGAAATGACAAAAATAAAAGTTTTAAAACAATTATCAAGTTTCAAGGGCTGCTCACAAAATAAAAAGCTTGAGTGTTCTGCCCTAGATAAAGTTAATGAGAAACCTAAACCTACAAAAACCCAAATATGAAGTGAATAAATCTTTTGCCAGTTATAAATGTATAGTCTCACTACCATTAGTAAGAAGCACAGACTGAGAAAGTAGCAGTTGTTAATATTTTATCTAATTTTCCCATTTCTAGAATAATGGTTTCAATAGTTTCTTTCTTTTCCGAGAGGTGTTTTCAGATAAAATTCTAAAAATACACACACTCCAATTATAGAACATTTCCTAGCTTTCTTAAGATTAGTTTTACAAATCCAAAACACAGGCCATGATCATGCTACTGTCTCTAGAATATGTAAAATCTTCTGGCCCTCTTCAGACAGAAGGAGAAGGAAGACTGCTTCATTTCAGCAGCTGTTAGAAAACAAACACATCCACTTATTTTGTGTATTACTGCAAATACTAAAAAATGAAATGCCTAAATTTGTGAAACCAAGATGCCTCTAATCTGGATCCTAGAAACCTGTATTTAGAAGCTTATACCTAATCAGCCAAAACTCCTGTGCACCTGCTTGTTTTTAAGAACTTTTACAGATTCCATTCTAAAAATTAGGCAAACATTTAACTTTACAATGAAGCAATGCCCTCAAAGATTTTATTGTCATTTTACCCTATTTCAGGGATACAGCAGAGAAGAGTTTATAAGCTCTTTCATATGCTTTCACATCACACACTTAAAAAGGTGAAAAGAGAATCTGAAAATTCAGCTTTTGATTTTGTGTTTTTCTCTGATAACTTTAGAGCATCAAAACCATTTATCTTTGCCTCATTGCTATGAGTTTATTTAGAACCGAACCTAAGGTAAGAACACAATAAGACATCTTAAAGACAGTAAATATGCCTGCAGAATTCCTGGCACATAAGCAGAGGATCTGTCAAGTCTTCCCTTAAAAAAATCCCAAAAATGAAAAACAAAAAAACACAAGCATTAAGTGCATTTTATTTGCAAGTATCATATGCAAACAAATCGTGTAATGACTTGGGTTGAAGCAAACTAACAGGCTACGTTTTTTCCTTCTAATAGTAGGAAAAATATCATTATCCTGATAGCATCCTTGATAGACATCTATCAAGTCCAGACCTGAGTGTTTTCAATGACAGCGATTACAAACATGCCTTCCTAGACTGTCTTTCTGCCTACTGGTACAAACAGTTTCTTACTGTTTAATTTAAAAAATGCTTTCATTTGAGACACCATTTTTTATTCTGTCATTGACTACTGATGAAATGAAATTATTCTGGCCTGCTTTACAGTATGCCTTTACATTTTTGTGACAAGTAATGATTTTTCTCTCCACTTGCATTACCTTTGCATGGACACACCCAGCCATCATTACCTTCTATTATTTCCCTAAACTTTTCATCATTTTTGTTGTTTGTTGAAGTACCTCCAGTTTGTTTTAAACGGTGCATTATCTTCTGTTCTATCTTTGAAGATAATCAAGAAAATTCCACCCCACTGACACGCTGGAGGAGGTGTTACAAAGACAGACAAGGTTTAAAGCACAACAGCAGATCATTGCACATAAAAGGCACACACCACCCAGGAAAGATCTTTTTTTTTTTAAGCCATAAAGATGTTAAAAAGACATATTTCACCCATTTTAAAGCTACTGTGATAATTCTTGCACAAAGGAAGCATCTGAGTTAAATTTCATGGTGTCTTATAATACACAAGGGCTCAAACCAGAAAAATACGTACACGATTAAGTTTCCATAAAGCCCAAATGATCTGGCATATGAAATAGGAGAAGGAATTTAATCCACTCCTATAATGTGGTCAGGGCACATGACTTCCACCCTATTCCTGCCACAGCCACCAAGCCAGAATAGCAACCCCGGCTCCTCCAGGCCACTTGCCTGGCTCCAGGGACCCATCATCTGGCCGGCTCTTGTGGCCAGGGCGAGGGATACAGCAGGCTCCTGGGGCAGCTCTTCAGCAGCACCATTCCTCACTAGCCCTGTGCAGCCACACTCCCCGAGCGCAGGAGCCAGCACTCGGCCAGGTAACTTCAGCGCACAGAGTGACTGGTTGGGTATATTCTTCTTCCTGTTCTGAGTTATGATCATTTTGAACTTGCCTCGAGAACCTCTTTCTGGTTACCCCCAGCGCTGGTACCTGCAGGAGGTGGCACGCCAAGGTGCAGACTGCCTTGGTTTCCTTCACCCTGCAAACTCCCTCCTGATGGAAAATGATGCTTTTCAGTTGTCTTTGTAATACATAATAAGCCTCTTTCCTGAGCAAACAATGATATTAAATTAGAAATTATTTTGTTTAAATGTGAAATAAATTGATCTACTTACTCAAAAGAAGCCAGTCCTATAAAGCAGAAATGTTATTTCCTCCTCTTTATAGAGAGATAAGAAGAGACTTGAAGTTTTTTCCATTAAGAGTTTTTAAATCAGGAACTATCACTGAGCCACTGTGACATGTTTATGTAGGTAGAAACACAGCATAAAAAGGGTACAATGCACATGCAGAGTAGGAAGTTTTTTTGTCCAAATGCCTTTTCCTTGTCACATGGTATGTTCGGAGATTGGAGGAACTCACATAGCAATCTTACCTGCAATTCAGTCTCCTCAGATTTTTTTTTTTTTAATGTAGTGTACTTTACAGTGCACCTCTCATAATTTTAAACAAAGAAGTAGCCATAATTTTGCTTTATATGCATTCACAATGCAATTGGAAAGCTGTCCTTTTACTTGTCAACTAGCGAAAGGTGCAGTTATGTTCCTGTTCTTGAACGTTATTACTCAAAGCACAAAAGCGAGCACATGACTGTACGCTGACCTTCATCTGTTCCCAAATTATGTCTTTTAAAAGCCTTGAATCTGTTTAAGGAGAGTTACTGAAACCTGAAACGAACTTGGTCTATTGCTTTATAAAGTAGATGAATGGAAAACTTAAGTATTACATTTCAGGCTCTTACTGTACTAAATATAGCAAAATTAGGATAAGAAAGAATGTAAGTGGGTAGTTTTAGCGAATACTTTTTAGTTACAGGCATCGATTTCTTTGTAATATTTGGTACATTTCAATTTCTGACTGAAAAGCACTAGAAATTTGCAGGTGAAAAATGTCCTTCTGATTAAGATTTTATTTTTAAAAGCAGTGCCCTTAAAAAAAACAACTCCTCCCAAAAAAAATTACACCACCACAAATTGTTAACTTGTTCTGACAGAACAGCGTCTAAGAAGCATCTTGAAATACACCTTGTGTTTAAATTTTCATCGCTTGATTTTCATAAGGATATGTTTAACAATGAGCAAATGCATCAGCTGAGTATTCAAAGGGAAAGTAAACCTAATTAGAAAAGCGAGGAGTGTATAAAATAACTGCAGAAAGCATCTTTTGCTGTATCTCTCTGCCTAACACAACAGACCAGAATTATGTAACACTTACAAGCACTATTTCTATAACCTTGTTCAATAATTACAATCAAATAATGTAATCAAGGAGTTTTACTTTTCTCCATTCATTTTTAGTAATCCTCACTGTTGTTTCTAATGATGTAATAAAATCCTGCAATGAGCTCTGATAACGTTCATCTGAATGTTTCAAAGAAAGATTAACTTAAATGTAACTCCGCAGGACACGGAAGATAGTAAATGTATCACTTTCAAATAGAAAAATGGCTTATAAATTGACAGATTTCTCAACAAGTTTACAAATTTTTGACAGTTGTCAGATGGGAACTGTAACATTCATTATTTAACCTACTCATAAAACTGTAGAAACCTTAAGGTTGTAAGACCCTTTTGAGATAATCTGATCTAACCTCCTGCTCAAAATTAGGCTTATTTTTAAGTTAGGCCTGATTTTTCAGAGCCTTGTCCAGTCAAGGTTTGAATTTCTCTAAGGATGGAGGTTCCTTAGCTTCTCTGAGCAAAGCGTTCCAGGACCTAAGCACCTTCCATGGGTATGTCTTTGTGTCCTGGGTCTTCCTTCTGTTACAATTTAAAACCTAATTATCGTAAGAAATGCTGCTTCTCTTGTCTATACTGATGCACAGTTTTGACAGCACAGGTTTTGAAGGTTTGCCTTGGTAACAGCTTCCTGTGTGACCAGTAATAATTTTGCACAAAACTTTCTTTCTGTCTTTAAGTGGCATGGAGCAATTGAGAGTAAGCAATTATTTGTTTAGCATAAATTACAAACTATGTCAAGCACAGGTGATTCCAGGACTGATAACCTAGCTCTGAATGGTCTTGATCTTAAGAAAGGTCAGGAGCCACACGCTATAGACTCACACCCAGATCTGCAATAACTAAGGAAAAAAATTTATAAAGTAATAGCTAGTAAAAATGCTGCTATTTCAGCTTGTGCTAGTGTTACGCCAGCTTGCACAATGGTTAAATGATCTTGTCCTAGTGCAGTATACAGTAAGATTTTAAAAGGTGACTCACACTCGAGGCAAATGAAATGACTACTGCAGTCCTCATGTCTTTGTATAATTTAATCAGCTGTTCAGCTGAACAGTTGGAAAGGATAAATTTATACAAAAATAAATTCACCTCTCTCGATACATATCTTCCTGCATCATGTCTTTATTCTGATGCAAATCTACTGAATATTGGCTTATGTTGACCTCATATGAAACGAGAAGGATCACCCAGCACAGAAGCTCTCAGTTCACTGCCATGCAAGGAAGGCAGTCTTATGCACCCATTTACTTGTGCTGTGGAAAGGATGACAGATAAAGACCTGGGCTAGGCTCAATGTCCGGTTTTATATGATTAGCACATTTGCTTTTTTAATTCAGCGCCATTAAATTCATAACACATATCAATTATATCTAAATATATAATGTGTACTTTACAGATCTGGCATTCCAATGTGTATTCATTTAGGTAAAGAGTCTTATTAAAGAAACTTGGAGCATTTGACAATGTTACAACATTTTCGGAAGTAAAATAAATTTTGAATGATTTTGAAAAAGTATTATGGAAAAGGGATCTTAATTATGGAAAAGACCTACAGTCTTCCTGAAGAAGACATACACACTAGGAAATCCTGATCAACAGGACATGTGTCCTGGAAACCCCTCTTCTTCTTCAAGGTTTTATACTTCACTAAGAGTAATGAACCTCTTAAGGTCCTCTCAGTATGAAGTCCTCAGTAATCTTCAGCAATTAGACAACGAGCATCACAGCTATCCTATTAAAATACAGTAAATGCAGGGGTTCAATGCATTATAAGGAATTTTGAATCTAATTTATCTGATAATAATGTCTTCATATTCACAAATAGAATTTATGTAAAACCCTGGATTTCCTATGCAGAAGGTTCACGTTATTACCTCTGGTGTCAGAAGTTGCATTGAATTGACTTGTGAAAGAGCATTCAACATTCTGCAGTTCAACAGTAGTCACTAGTACGTTGGGCTGGCAGCTGTTGTACATCTGAAGCTAACAAATGGTATGTGACCAGAGATGACTGGCGTGACATGTGGCCATAGCCTTTTTATACAGTTATGTTCTCAACTATTTAAAAAATGTCCACAAAAGTCCTTCAGAAATACTGTTCCCAAGAAGTTCAGGGAAAATTGATCCTTTAATATTTACCCCACTCAGTTAGTTGCATAGGTTAACACATTATCACAGAGCAATAAACTAAAGTTTAAACAAAAATAGTAATACAAATTATTCATCTGGAAGTCATGTTCTCAGCACTGTGACTTGAGGCTGGATTCACTTGCTTGGAAGTACTGGGCATGTATTAAATTTCCAGCAATCAATTAGCATTTCAGTCTTTGTATCTGCGATCATAAATTCAGGCACGTGCCCATATGGATAGACAAAGTGCAAAGACAGAACTGTCTTCTAGGCAAATTCCAAAAGCAAGTGTGAAGTTCAGTATCAAAGTATCACTCCCTTTTTTGTCCTCATTCTCAAGCAGTACAACCATTTTTAATCTATCTCATATTTTCCCGGTCTTCCTGGAATTTTTACCTTCATAATCTTTATATTGATAAAAAGTGTTGCAATCATTTCATGCATCCGAGGTACCTACACACAAAAGGACTCACCATAAGCATTTAGAGGGTTCCAACAGAGAAAAATTTCCAAAAATGCCACTGATTTTACCTACTTATTTCATGCACAAGAAAAATATATCTCTCAATATGGTTCTGGTTGTAAGTCACGATTTCTTTTGCCATTAGTGTTTTGCTACATTTTTCAGATTTAATAGATTTAGAACACCTTTTTTCTAGGGAAAAGTTGTTACCTTAGCTTTTTATTTTTATCTTCTAGTACCTGAATCTTCAATGACATTAAATATTTATACTTCAAAAAAAGACACATGAATATTTTAGGTTGTAATAACTCTGAGACTGAGTCTGTTTCATATAAACCCTATCTGTTATAATTTTGCATGAACTGATCTTTGACTGCTTTTCTTCCCTGGTAAGAGAAATACAATTGGAAAGACAGAACAAAGTTGCCGGCCATCCATTTCTTACTGTGTGGTTATGAGAGGGTTTTGGTGTACAGAATGGAGGGCCTGAAAGGTTTCAGGCATTTGTAAAGTTCCTTGAACTAGGCTTTGCCTAAAGCATCTTAAAACAGCAGTGATGGCGAGGATTTAAATAAGTTAGCATAATACTAGGATTTACTCAAACATAAACCAGAATCTCTACCTTACTCCAAGTAATTGCCAGTGGAAAAAAAAATCAAACAGCATGACCTTAACTTTAGATTGCTTTTCAACAGGCTTTTGTTAGGGCAATACCTGGGATTTTATATTCACAGGGGAGAGAGTATGGTCACATACTTGGGACTAGACCATTTAAAGACACAAATAACAACAAGGTTAAGTATGTGGGGGGCAGAGTCCTTCCTTCAGGTGATATATTCACACTCTAAAAAGAAAATTTCATACAATCCAAACTTTCAGTTCCATCTTCTATGTAATTATTAAAATGTACAATACAGCATGTGCCAAACCTCTAATATCTGAAAAGGCAAGCATAGACAAAACTTACTGAAAACATAATAAACCATGAGATGATTTTAAAATTTCTGCTAATTCTGTCTGAAATAGCAGAGAACTATCTGTAAGTATTACACAAAAGTGAGAATTGAAGAGGAATTGGATGAAAAAGAAGTGACTCCACATCAGCAATATTTGACCAATGGAAGAGAATACAGCATGGAACACAGCATGACAAAAGGAAATAACATGATTCCATCTGTTACCTGTCATGGGTCCTCATAAAGTCCCAGAACTTCTTAGTGCCATTCTGGGGGAAAAAAAGAAATCCATCAATAAAAGTAATTCCAAGTGCAAAATTACTATAATGAAATATAACAAAATTTAACAGGAATTTGTTTGAAAACTTGGTATAGCTCTTTTTTTATGAGACTATTTTTCTGGATTTTGATAGTAAATATGAATAGCTGTTGAGAACTGTCTCAGGGCAGTTCAAAGTCTTAGATCCACAATATTATGCTGACAGCTAATGTAAGACTATGGTAGTCTTTGGGCCCGATTTTGGCCTCAGTATCAACTTCANNNAGGAAGCTATAAGCACGTAAGTACTAACTAGTTAAACAACCCATAGATCTACATTCTTCCATGTCCAGAAATGGTCTTATCTTAAGAGGACAGCTCAGCACTTACCTCCTAACTAAACTCATTTGGGATCCAGGAACAAGACATCCTTCCCTCTAACCCCTTACATGGCCCAAAATAGTAGTTTTGTCCATGATATGCCTCACATGAAGGGATCACGCTCCATTCTACACCACAGCTGTTACTCTGCGCTGCTTGTGGTGATGAAGATACTGTTCACAGTAGACTTGGAGTCACAGCACTCACCCAAGAACTAGGAGACATAAAAGGAGTATTTTCTCAAACTGGGCCAATTTCTGGCCTCTGCTCTCTTAAAAAGAACATTCACTACAGCACAACTGAAACTGAGCCCTGAAAACAAACATTCTTCCACAGTTACAATGAACACATATATATTTGCTTCCATATATATTGTCTTCTATAATCTCCTATACCAATTCATACACACCAGTTAACAGATACACGTGTGTAATTCTTTACCCATCTTATTAGAAGTGTGATGGCATTTTTTAGCTGAAATACAACTCAAGAGATTTCACTCCTAGATTAGTTTTAAGTCTATATAAGGAATCAGTATGTAACCCGAGGAAATTCTTTTGGTGATACCTTTCTCTTATTAGCAAGGCAAATACTAGATGTGCTGAAAACTACATAAAATATGCTTAATGTGGAAAGCAGCACCAGTTCTCTGTTGTAAAGTATGATTAAATGGCTGATCAAACCCTGAGCAACTGGTTAACGATTTAAAGCAGGTAAATGTGCGCAATGAAAGAAGAATCCAGTTCAGTTGGTGGGTAAAGGTGCCAACCAATATAGACAGGCCCTTCAGCTCTATTACAGATGTCATGGCTACCAAGTACACAACAGCTGGTGGGGATTAGATAACAAGCACTCTGGTTCAGAGATTAAGCTCCTGAGCTTTATGAGTTTACCAAGCTTTTTGGAAGAGTGACTGCTTGCTAGCTGGGTTTTCCTTCATTCCCACAACTCTAATTATAAACAGTTGTTCCTCTCAAGAGAAACTCTAGTCCACTCTTCCATTGGTGTCTGCACATACCTTCTGTTAGTATTGACAGGAACCAAACCTGTGCATTAGAAGGGAAGCCCTGTCCCTGTTTAGACGCAATGTAATGTTGAAAAAGATAGAAAGGAGGCAAATTTTTTGAACTGAAATATTAAAGCTGCTGTTTATCCAATCCATTCCACAAGGGGAGACAGAGGAAAAACTCTGAAAGGACAATGATACAACAAATAGTTCGCATACTTGAACTAAACAGCATAAGCTGTGTGGTGTAGTAAGATGATTTAAGGGATTAAATGTGTAAGGTCCACTCAATCCTTCTATAGGTTTATTTTTACCTGTAAGGCATGTATTTGTGGGGTTTTCTCTTGTTTGCAGATCACTATGCAATTTTTCATTTGACACAAGTGAGTTGGAGAACTGTGGACCAAGGATAATGTTTTTTTGTGTACCTTCATACTACTACTTCATTTTCAACCTTCCCCTGCCCCAAATGGCAAGATGTGCTACCATCATCCTTTCTTCCTTTGTAGCATCTACTTCAGAGAAATGCAGATGTCCAGCTGAGAAGACGATAAAGCCAGAATCAAGGCTCTCCTTGCTTTAATTTAGGCTTTTAGTCTTGTGATACTACTTCCTAACATGTAATCCCAGCAACAATCTTCCTGGCTCTTTCCTACTGCCATCATTTTGCAAATTATAGAACCTGATTGCTTTGGAGCACTTATGAAAGGGTTTCAAATAGCTGAGGAAAATTACACCCTAGAGAATCATCCTCATCCAGATGGGATCCATCAGGTTTGAATGACCTCTTCTCAAGGATGAGCTCCATTAGCATTAACAGAATCCACCTCAGACACGCACATAATTTTTAACAGAAAGTAAAAGAAGGAACTTAGTACCTAAAGACAAAAAAAAAGTCTGAAAATAAAATCTGCATTTTCTATTTTCTAAGTGGCTGGACAGTACATAAAGTGCTTTCTCTAAAACATGATTTGATTAATTTAAGACCCAAATTCAAAACCAGCCACAGGCTAAATTAATTTGAGTCTGTCCATTCAAGATGTTGGTTATCATCATACACCCTGACTGGGCAACGTTTGTTAAGCTGTTTTCTGTCTATATTTGAATAAAAAAAATTATTTCATATGATCAGCCTGCACCTGTCCAAATAAATAAATCAATAAACAAATGAAACATTCCAACATCTCATTGTTTACAGTGGCAGAAACTCAAATGAGCCTCACTCATGCCCTATTGTCCAAGTCAAATGTAATTTGAAGCCAACCGTATGGAGTTGAGTTTCTATTGTACCCAATGCGTGGTTCTTTCCTAACAGACTAGTATGAAGGTTGCTAATTATTAATAGCATGTAAACAGTTACCAATGGTTCTTATGCTGCTTTACATACTTTACAGAACATTAATTCTAACCAGTTCCTAACCAACTATATCAAGCTGTATGTAATATCTCTATCTTATCTTTAAGAAAAAAATATTAATTGCTGAAAGTGATCAAGATTCATATTTTTAAAAGCCTAGTAGCCATGATTACTGTTCAACTGCTCCATTCCATACATCCTGGCCTTTGACAATTCTCTCCTATCACCACAGTTACAGGTAGTTGGAAAGAATTAAAAAGGTATCAATGGTCAACATCACTTCCAAAAAAAGAGAAGTATCTTTGTGAAATACAAAAGCTCTCTCAAACCCTTAATGCTCTTCATTGCTGGGATCAGTCTCTTTTCAGTGGTGCCCAGTGATGGGACGAGGGGAAACGGGCACAAATTGGAACACAGGAAGTTCCACCTCAACATGAGGAGAAACTTCTTTACTGTGGGTGATGGAACCCTGGAACAGGCTGCCCAGAGATGTTGTGGCGTCTCCTTCCTTGAAGACTTTCAAAACTTGTATGGATGCATTCCTGCGCAACCTGCCCTAAGTGAGCCTGCTTTGGCAGGGCTGGACTAGATGATCTATGGAGGTCCCTTCCAACCCCTACCATTCTGTGATTCTCTGATTAATTTTAATAAACATATATATTTGCATTATTATAAAACAGTCCATTCTCCAATGTATAATAAGGAACAATCAAAGTATCTCTCAATGAAGTGAGAGAAGGAAGTATAATTGATAGCAGGGGGATCTAAACACTGACAATGGGAAGGAGAAAATAGTAAATTATTACATTTGAGAAATATTTAAGCAATCATTCTTCAATTAGGAAATGTGTCCTGTGATATTTTATAAAGACAAATATGTCAAAAGTATTTTGTCAGTTTTTATCTGTTCCGAATAGGAGTTCTGATACTGCAACAGCCTTGTATAACACCCATTAGGTTAGGTAAATCTTTAATCACAACGTAATCACACTCTAGTTCTGTGCTCAGCGATCAGGTTCAGTGATGTTGCAATCCTGAACCAGTGCATATAGTATGTGTAAATTAATAAAGCTGTATTCCAGGAGAGGCAGCATGTGAGACAACTTCGTTTCATATTACACAGAAGACAGATTACTTGCCTAAGCACAAACTGCCTAAGACAGCCATATCAGGTCAGATGAGATGTCCATCTTGCCTAGTAACTCATCTCTAACAGCGACAGGAGAATTTAACAACAGAGGAAGCATACAGCGATGCTTTCCCACAACACTCTCCCAAGCCTTTGACAAAAGGCAGCTGAAAGGTGTCAAAAGACAATCCTACAAAAAGGCATTCAAATTAAGTACAGTATGACCCCAACAAGCAAGCACGAACAGCCATGTCTATACTATTGAAATGTGCAACAGTGTGTCACAGGTCATGCTCATCTTGTCTGTAAGAGTGGCTTGATAATGGCATTGACAACGTAGTCAGAATCACAACAGTATGCCACCATCTTGCCAGTCTGTGCAAGGAGAACTCAATCCCTTTTGGTTCAAGTGATTCCAGGGCTACCACGCACTGAAAAGAGCTCTCTGCTAGACAAGTGTTGACAGAAGATGCAAGTTCAGCAGATGTGACTCCTACCAGCAGAGAGCTGTTTATGATGCCACCCATATATGATCTCCACATTCTCTGTCCTGGTTCCATCCTTGAAATAATTTTCCTAAGCACCTGCTCATTGCCATAATTACAGGCAGGAGCCTGTTCACACCGTCTGTTATGGATGAGTTGGACTTGTCTGCAGCTGATAATCAAAATACCATCCTTTTTCCCACGTACACTCTCTCTGTCTCTGGCTAAAATGCCTGAAGAATCACTGCACCAGGGATATTGTCCTCTGCTTTCCTCCACTGCTTTAGGCACTGTAATGTCTGAACAACATGGTCAAACTGCTGTCAGGATACCAACGCAAAGGCTAAATTTTGTTTACTAGACTTAGCCCAGGCTATCCAATAAAGAAGATTAAAAGGACATGCTATGCTAATGATGTAGGAAGAAATATTCACTCGTATTGACCATGGGGTGATACTGGGTGTGCCCCACATGTGACAGACTCTGGACATGCCCTGACACAAGTCACCTGGGAGTTTCCCTCTACTCTTCATTTGGGGTAGCTTGCACGCCTTCTTTTCCCTGAGGGCAGCACCCATACACGTTTTGACACCTGAGAAGCTCTTGAACCAGCTCGTACATCACATACCAATACTCAGCTTGGTGTCACACTGATTACATCCTGGGCCTTCAAAAAACCCCCAATCCAACCAAACCATACCCCTCTCAGTCTGGCTGTGGTCCCTACTGTTGTGTACAGCCCTGCTGGGACTCACAACAGTTTCTCTGTACAGCTTTTTTAAATGCAGGGAATAAGTACTTAGACACAATTTTAGAGAGATAGATGTAGGCGTATCCTCAAGGCCCATCTCCAAGGATCCTCCCAAAGAATAGGATCTGTTTATAAATCATGGAAGTTAGAGCTGTAGTGCCCCAGTTATAAGAAGAAGACCTGCACCTTTCCAATGCTACTGAGTTTTGAGATGAGGAAGAGAAAGGGACTGTGGTGCAGCAGGCCATGCCATGCAGCTGAACGTAACCTAGGAACAGTGTCACACAAAGGCCTGGCAGAGCAGAAGTCTGTAAGATCATCAATGACATGGAGATGGTGAATATGAAACAATTATTCACTATTTCTCATAATACAGAAGCACAATGTCATAGCTGGCTACCTGCGGAGAAGGGCTAAGGCTTATCTGGGCACTGACCTGTCTCCTTTCAAGGAACCAGTGCTGAAGTCCAGCAGCTGCCCTGAGAAGCCTGCCTTGCTTGTTTTGTTTATAAAACTATGAGCTGATAGCCTCTGAAACACCTACATGCAAACTGCACTGCATGTGTATTTTAAACATGTGTAATTGAAAGTTTATGCTCCTTAGATTTTGTTAAAAGTTTTATTCTTAAGAGTAAACTGAAAACATGTTAGTATGGGAGGCGCAAGAAAATTCACAAACCCTTTTTCAATGCTTCCTTTAACTCTATGTAATAATTGTTCCACAACATCACACAGAGTGTCTAATATGCAGGTTTACAGACACAGATTTCCTGTAGTTACTTTTCCTGTAATTACTCTGTTGGGAGTTCAGATCATTCAACAAATCAAAATTCACTTTGGATTTGCACTGATTTAAATGACAACCTGTAATGAGCTCTGGACAGCAAACCTGTGACTGAAGCAGAAATGATCTTTACCCAAAATCTGCTTAAAGCTTCTCCTATCTTATTTGCCTTATTTAATAATCTAATAATTATTTAATGTATTAATAATGTAATAATTATTTAATGTATTTAATAATTTTTAAAGTGACCGAATTAAAGGCCGAGCCCTGTGTCATCTCCCATGTTTATTCACGAAAACCTCTGCCTGGACAGACAAAGCCAAAGTGGCCAGGAACTGTAAAGTCCCATGAAAACCACCTCTGTTCATACTTTGTTTTACAGATTTTTGAGGAGACTAATCACAAGCCACAGAGGCAAATAACTTAAAATGCTGGAGACATGGCTCCAAAATAAGCAAACTAACTTTACATATCCCCTAAAAGAGAAAAAAAAAAAAGTCTGTCTGTGACAATGATTAACTTCTTACTGTTTACATTAGAGGAGAGACAACATGACGTTTGGCGACCCATTGTGATAGGCACTAACCACACGTAGTGGGAACAGTTCCTGTTCAATGATCTTACAATTCAGTTAGAGCCCAGACAAAAGTTGGTGTAAACAAACAGAAGCAGTTAAGGAAAAATGACAAATACATTATGGTAAAGATAAGCTATGTGCACAAGTTATGAGGGTTAAAATGACAAACAACAGTCATGATCCCCCAGTCTCTACCAGTTGGAATGGGTTTAAAGCAGCCATCCACGAAGTAAATGTTGCATGTTTGTGAAAAAACCCAACTTGAGAAGTTGAAACCATTATAATGTAAAAATAAGTCTGTCCTCACTGCTTCATTTGCTTTGTTTCCACACTCCTAAGACACAAATGCAGTTAATGTCCTTAATGCAAAGGGATTATGACCGTTCTTCATGTAATAAAACAACAACACTATAGGTAAAGAAAAACAGATAAGAAAATTAATTGGAAAATAACGGTCTTAAACCAGTCAGCAAAGCCAAGCAAGTGTGCGGTCCCTGTTTAATGATTTACATGTAACAAAACTCCCTAGAGGAATAATGAGATTTTGCTCTCAATGTTTTTTGTAAAAGCTATGAGGGTATTTTTCTTTAAAGATATGTATAAAACTTATTTTTTTACTGCACTCACTTTCACATTCAACCAGTCTTCTATACATTTATCTACACAGTTTAGTATCATTGTGCACAGCAACGCCTGGAAATTCGCTACAGATTCTTTTGCTGAGGTGTCTACTTGCTGCCCAGAACCAGGTGGCAAGAGAATACCAAACCTGTCACTTTATTAGATGGGGTTTTGTCAGGTTAATCCAGCTGAGCAGCATGCCTGGGGAATCCAGGAACTGACTCACAAGGATGGACAAAAATCTGCGCCAACGCAGGCAGCTCTTGCAGCCTCCTGCCACCTTTATTTCCTTAAGTGGTCTTAGCTTAATGCTTTTCAGTCATATTCACCTTTTTATGACCAATAAAAGCTGTCAAGAGGTAAATTTGCAATAAAAACAGCTCAGCAATTCAGTACTTTTTGGTTTATAAAATATGTGCTCCTACAATGGGAAAATATGCCCTAAAGACACGTATTAGCTGCTGCTTCTCCTTGAGTCATAGTTCTTGGGCTAAATGGAGTGAACTTCCCCATGGTAAACCCAGCAAGACAGGAGATGCTGGAAGTCAACCCCTCATCCCTCTGTAAATGAACCTTTTTCCTGTCCTTTCTCCACCAGCTACAGAAGAAGTGCTCCTATCAGAGGAGATTTCCTTTTCACATTTCTATTTTCAGCTTAATGGAATCTGATGTCACATCTGAAGCAGTTTTCAGTGGAAACATATGAGGATTTATAATCTAATATAAACCATTTCTTGCCAGCTGAATTATTAATGCTATAACTCTTGGTTATATACAATCAATACATAACATTTCCAGTGTCCACAGTGATGTGCCCACAGAAGCTCTACGTCCAGGACAAACTCAGGACCGAATACTTTATGTCTGAATATTTTTCATAGTATTTTCAGCACTATGCCACACACAAAACTTGTGTAAAAAAAAATTAAAAATAAACCACCAGCTTTATTGCCAAAAATCCATAATTTGGGATTTTTTGAAGGAAATAAATCATTAGTAGTCAATATGATACTATGAAACCTATATGAAGAACAGAAATCAAACAGAGAAAGTTTGGACTTGGGAGGTTTTCCAAGTAAGTATAAAATGAAATTCCTGTTCCATAAGCTTTAAAAGTTTCATTGCTTCCTGATGAATATTTTTATTGGATTAATAAGTTACTGGGCTGAATTTTTGTTTATAGAAGCTAGAGAGCTTCCCTGCCGTATCTAAAAATTTTCTTCACCCACAAAAAACAGTGCAAAGGAACAGTCAAAAATTTAAGGACAATGAATATTCAACTTTTTAATCTAAAAGAAAAACCTCATCCTGAACAGACTAATTTGAATCTGAAATCTGTTTGAAAGAATGACTTACCTAGGTTTTTTGTCTAGTTTCAAGGTTTCATTTGTAGTAAGCAGGGAGAAAGCTGCCTTCTTTTTATATAATTACAGATTTCATAGATATTACCTATCTTTCAGAATGAAAGGAAGCACTTTCAGCTAGCATAAAACCATGCAACTCAATTAAAAAATAATAATAAAATCAATAAAATCATTCTAATATGCCTTTGTTGAGCGCCTGGCCTTTTTTTTTTTCCCTTTTGAATGTATACATAAGTATTAGTGAACTTATGCTTGGCTATCGTATTACAGAAGTACTAATTTCAATGCAAAGTGTTGGTGTTACACTCACTCTGTCCTAGAGTGCAGTCCCACAAAAGTGTAAGTCAATCGAAACCCAGACTGCCCCTTTTCCACCCGAGCTGCACATCTCTGCTCTACCCACACCTCATCACTGCCATATCTGTAACTACCCAGCAACCTGGTTCTGGAAAGTGATCTCATTTTGAAAAAAAAGTGCTCTACAATAAAACCTAATGAAAAAATTGATTTTTACTCGTGAACATGAATGTAATGCTATTATAGGCATACCGAGTTTTCACCAATGACTATTAAACAGAACAGCCTCGGCTTATTTAAAATTACTCATGGAAGATAGAGATGTATCTGATAAGGGGTGTTCTAGAGAAAGATACATGCACACAAAAAAGCCTAAACTACAATTTCAGTCCACACCCACTAATCCGCTCCATCAGACTGCACACGCTGGAGTAAATGAAGCCTCATCTTCAAAAGCAATTTGCAGAATTACTTGCTGATGCTGAAGAACTACTTCAAAAGAGTTTAAGTGTTATGGAATTTTACTGTTTTTTAAACAAGCCACTGTTTAAGCTCAAGAGGAGGGGGGGGGGGGGGAGGTGTTTGTTTTTTAAACAAAGCTTGTAAGATTTCATTACTAAACTATCCAGAATGTTTATTTTAAAAGCATCATCACTATAAATAATGGTGTTTTTCAGTTTTTAACTTATTCCTATTCAAATGTTTCAGTTAGAAATGACCCGTTTAGTGCCTTTGTGCAATCTGCATCCAAAAATACACGAACCGATGACTTTTCAACATTAAAAATGAACATTTTGCCTGAAGCACAAACCCTACTGGTGATAATTGGCTTTAATTGACAATATTAACAATTTCAGAAGGAAGACTAAGCCAATGAAGTTCATGGGGACAAATCACCCTATAGTCTAAAGAACAACATGCCAGCTCCAGCTGACACAGCAATTCTGGGCAGGGCAAAGTTGCTGTTGCAGTCCTAACTATGCTCATTTTATGTACGAGGATCTTGGTCGAGAGACAGAGGTGCCCAGCTCTATGTGAGCAAACCCTTTGAAGCATGGACTTGACTTCTTATCTGAAATTAGCTGGAATACATAAAGGTACTCCTTGAAGAAATCTTAACGTATGCCAGTGGAGACCACACCGGGGATACCTCAAGAGACGTAAAACCTAAGGTCACAGACTGCAATTTTTACAACCCATATCAATTTTCTCTTCAAAGTGAGGGTTATTCTGGTAGGAGTTTGTAATGAAACTGCAAACAGATGGTTATGGCAATAGAGTTTACTGTTCAAAGGTGCAATTTTTTTCACACTTTAGGAGGTAAAATAAACAATGGAGAACGCATTAATTTATTCAACTGTTAGTGCAACACTGGGCCAAGCCACTTTGTTCATTTTATGTACATCAACTGCCAGAACAATTACAACTAAGATACTTGATGTGTAAGTAAACTTTCTCGTATAATCCTCTGGAAGTTTACTTTTCAGGTCACAGTTTGTTTTTTGTGTGTACTTTTCAACAATGGAGTTGTTGCAGTTTAGCTTGGCATTCAGCTATCAGTAAGATCACTTGCCTTTGAAAGAAATTTATAAAACACAAGCACTAAGCATATATAAGTACACTAAATTAAGTCAAATCACCTTTCTTGCCTTGTTTTTCTGTTTTTAATATACATCACTATTAAGAACAATTGTATATACATATCAAACATGCTTTATTCCAAGGCAAATATGTAGTAGCATACTGAAATCTATACTACAAAGAGTAAGGATACGGTGCTCGTGTTAAGAAACATGATATGCACAAAGGTCAAATTTATTACTTTTCTCACATCATTTTACTGCCAGGTCAGCATATAATTTAAGGTTATAAGTTGAGATACAGATGGGGCTTTCCTAGTACTAAGTTCACTCCAATTCTGTTGAAAGGAACCAGTTGCTAATAGGTAGTTTTCAGACTCTGGTGTTATTGTATATCAACGATAAAATTTAAAGCAAGTATTCAATTGCTCTATCTTTTGCCAAAACTCCTGTCGTGTAACTGAATTTTGCTGCATTTTCCCATTTTCACCAAACTGTGTTTTCACTTTGAAGTCTCTGAGACACTTCCTTATTTTGCAGGGATAAAAGGAACATACACTTTCCACATTTTCAAAATCACTAATGCTACTTTTTCCACAAAGTTGTAGTAAAACATGAAATCTGAAACTGACTGGATGTACTTAAGGAACATATTCCTAAAAATGAAACATGTTTTAACAGAGATAATATCATTTGCAAACTGTGCATTCAGCTGATGTGACAGCAAAATACTTTCCTGTAAATAAATACTGTACTTTGAAACAGATGCATCACAAATCTCACACAGTCACTTGTATCCATACTTGCTGAAAACTTGGAATCTTTTCCCATAATTTTCTGTCACTGTTAAAGAAAAAAATCTCACACAATTTGCAATAACTATTTATTTGCAAAATTACTATCAAAGGGACAAAAACTGAAGAAATTTAAACTACTAAGGTTTTTTTTGCCATGCTTTCAGCTTAATCTGACCACAATCAGCACTTCCATCAAAACAGTACCATGTCCTTCTCCCTGCTTTCTGCACGGTCTCCTGCACGCAAACAGCACAAACATTTTTGTCACCACACACTCAGCCACACTGAAGATGTCACCCAGTGACTAAACCAACTCAGCACTAAAAAGCTTCCCCCTTGCCAGTCATGTTGCCACTGGATAAATGTCTGTGCCATACAAAAGAGGGAACAACTGTACCTGTAATTTCACGTCTCACATTCTACACAGTTAAGGACATATTAAACTTCATGACGTTCAATTGAATTAATACATGTTATCTTTGAAGGAGATCAGAAGCTTGAAGCAACTGAGACAATTGTCCTGGGTAAATAGCGATCAGAAATTGTAATGTTTTTGTCTTCTGAGTTTTGGATCAGGACAAGCAAAAGTGATACTAACATTAAAAGTGCATTCCTGTAGAAAAGGAGTATGGAATTAAAGAACTTTTTTTTAGTTTATTGTATACAGTACAAATAGGAAATTAAAATTTAAATTCCCTCAACAACATAAGAGGGTGAGGAACAGGAGACATATTTGCTGGCTCCAGCTCAGAGGATAAAAGCCAGGGAAATCAACCAGAGGGATGCAGAGAACTCCAAAGTGTTCTGAGTTTCACTTCTTTTTTCTGGAGTTTTCCTTATTTGTATAAATTGTTGCATATTCATTGAGTTAGAAACAAACAAACAAACATGATTTTTGTAGTTCAGTAATAAACAAAACTGGGGAACAAGAGACATGGGTTCATACTCCTGCTCCAGTTTACAATAATTCATTAACAACTCCAAGAGACAAGATTTAAGAAAGCACATTGTAGTATTCAGTAACTTTCACTTTTAAGGCACTCACTGGGAAGATGTAAGATCTGAATTTAGACTTTACTCTGAACCACTGTCATTTCAGGCAAATGCCAAAACCACCAAATAACATCTAAGCACCTTTATTGAATAATGTCATGTTCTGTGATGGGACTTAAACTGAAATATTTGTCCTAAGATTACAAAACTGCTTCTGCTCTGCTACCTGATGGATCCTTAGTGAAATTCAGTGAGACTGATTCCTGCAAATTCTTTTGGAAAATGGCACTTACACTCCTAGGCAACTAAAGATGACATTTTCCAAACTGCTGAATTTTACTGAGACATAGTTAATTATCAGAAAAATAAATTTGTTTTAATTTTTTTTTAAAGAGACAAAAGAATGAAAAACATCTCCAGGAAACCTGTTTCAATCTTTTCTGGTCCATGGGCAGCTGCTTCTTTTGACCCATGAAGGGCCTGACAGTGAAATTTCAGACTAGTGACAGGCACAGGAAATAATTCTGCACTCCTCATAACATACCTAGATCAATTACGTCTGTAGTAACTGTTTCAAGATAGAGTGAGATTCTATATAAAGTATCCATTGAGAGTGTGAGACCCCACACTAGATGAGAAATTTCACTTGGTATTCTTGACCTCCTTCCTGTGCTCATCCTGTGCACTCATTAGTCAAAATATCCTTTCAACCCCTCAGGAAGAGGACTCTCCAAATGATACACACTGGACAAACACTGCTTTGCTCCAAATCACTTTCCCACAACTCATGATTCCCCTGGTACAGCAACCCAGAGAACTTGGGACTGCTGAAGACAACCTCCTGTAGAATCTATGACTCAGAGAGACATTCACCCCACTGACTTCATCACGATTTAGGGCTCTTACCTCATCTCTGCAGGCAGAGCAGGGCGAGTGGCAAACACAAGTATAGTATGTAGAAGGGGAAAACGAATCTTAAAATCATCAGTCCCAAGGCAACCGCTACGCCTACAAGCATAATTTCTTCTTCTTTGCTACCCTAGGTCATGACCCTCATCCAAAAGAGGAAGGAAAGAAGCTGTCCTTTCATCATTAATTTCACTCTGCCACTCAGGAAAACAACACTGACAACATCATAAAACCACAGGTTAAGTTGCCACTGGTATTTCAGCCAAATGCTAATCACCACCATCAATTGTCTAGTATTTCTCATTACCTCTTTAGTCATTCTAACAAATTCCACTGCAACTTATACTGGGTCTGATTAAAATCTTCTCTGGTTGACAAAGGGCCAGCAAAAAAAAACCCCAAGCCCTATCCCTCTTCTACCACAGTACTGGACCACCCCATTTTTCGATAGATAATAAAGCTGCATTCAAAAACTATATAGTTGATGAACACAGTCCTAATTTCAAAAACTACCAACTATGTCATTGGAAGTAGAACACCGACAAGAAAAAGTCTGTCTATAGATTGTTTAATCATTCAAACTGGAATAATAAAAAAAATGAAAAAACACAGAAAATCCATCATGCATAACTTCAAAGTTACTTGATTTTGCAAATGAACCTGTAAAGCAATACTGTGGATGACGTAAGTATGACTTTAAAATGTAATTAACAAAGCTATTCATTTATTTATAACATATGAAGGACAAAATATTTCTGATGCAGAAATCAAAGCAATGCAGGAACAACACAGCTCAATGAACTGTACACCTTGCATCACACACCAGTCTGGTACAGGCCAGCAAAGAACCAGCATCAGCAAGACTGCCCAAGGTTAGCAAGCAGCACTTGGGAGACCCTAAGTTTCAACAAAGTTGGGAACCAAGCCAGGTGCAGCACTGTGGTGTCCCCATGGTGAGGTAAGAGCAGGGAAGGACACCTCCTGCACAGCCCGTCTCATAGGAACTCAAGGTTACTGCTCACTGCAAGTGTTTTCGTATACAAGGTCCTGGGATTTGTAGCATATCTCCTCACTGTGAGCATGTTAAAACTATTAAATGCTGTTTCTGTTGGCTCCTTCAGTAGAACATAACGACAACTTCAGTGCTAAGACTTTATCCTAAGCATGCAACGGCATGAACCTAGCATATAGAGAAGAGCCTAAAATCTTAGACAAAGAATGAAGGTCACAAATTCACTGCACAGATCAAGCAGGATGAAGAATTACCTTTCACAGGTACTACAGCCAATTAATTACACACCTCCCCTTGCAAGAGCAAGACACATTTCTCTGACCGAAAAAGCCTACAGAACACAGCACTGCAGAAAGTTGCTGCTTCTCTTTCACCCTCTCCCCAAGGCACAACTGTTGGGTGTGGCTTGTCATCCCACTTGACGCAGTACTGGAAGGCCTGCCACTGCTCCGTCACAAGGGCTGCAGAAGAATGTACAGACAGAGGGGAGGGAAGACACATTTGCCAACTGGCATTCATTGGGCTTTTTCGAGAAATACTTCAAAAGCAAATATTCCAACTGTTTTTCCGTTTAGTGAAATAGCTTCCCTGACTAGTGTTTTTCAGCCTCTGGGTGTGATTAAATCTCTATCTCCCACCTCCTTCCCCCCCATAATTCTTACACTTAAATCTTGACATTTATATTATTACTTTTACAAATTAATCTTTCTCTATGTAGTATACCATGATGCTCTAGGGAGGCTCGTACATTCCTGTAAGTCTTGTGAGAGCCCTGCCAAGACGTTTTAACTCCTAGACAGATCAAAGAGACAGTAATGAGCTAAAAAGAAACAGGGTTCTCCAGACTGACAGGTCAACCATCTCTCCTCAACAAGAAAAAAGGATGGTTTACAGAAACAATCAGGGAGACAATCAGGTTTCAAATTTGATGGAACTACCCCCAAAAGTACTATAGTAGTCATTTCTGTACTAATGATTACTGACTGGTTTCACATAAGGCCAATGATCTCATGTTATTCTTTAAGTTATCTGAGTGACACAAATCAGATGAATTACAGTTCAAATTTTACACCAGAAACTGCCTGCCTATGTCCAGCGTTCTAAAGTGTCAGAAATGTTACAAGGCTGGAAGCAGAGTGCTACGTGCAGACATATACCTGAAATTGTAAGACAGACCTGCCAAAGGACTTGACAGTGAACTTTTCTTCTAATCTTCTAACTTAAGTGACCAAATAATAACAAAGCTAAGTCTTAAAGCCAAAACAAAACTGAGTGAAGCCAACACTGATAGTTTATTTCAGCATTTCAAGATAAAAATATATACAAAAGCTACACAGGTTCACATCCTAAACAACTTTAAAATTATTTACAATGTTGTGCTCAAATATTTATCAAATAATTTTTTTCTGTAAATACAAAATATGTAAACCGTACATATTTTTTGCAGATACATACAAAAATGTATATTTTTACATACACCAGTGTAACTGTTTCCTCTATTTTTTCCACATATTGTTTTCCAACACAGTTTGTCAGAAAATGTAATTTCTGGTCATACAGCACTGAGTTGTTGTGACTCCAATCACCTACTTTCTAAGTAAAAAAAAAAAAAATCTGCTAAGCAAACTGCTTTAGCCTTTGCCTAAACGAGGATTAAGTAGAAAAAAACACAAGTGAAGACCTGGCCTCACCAATGAGAAGTGCAAAAATAAAATATCATTGTGTTCAGCAAGGTTGGAATGTCAAAAGTTGATAAAAGTACATGCTAAGGATCTCAGTATCTATTCTTTTGTAGTCCGGACCCATTTATAGTCTAGAACCTTTTTACGCAGCGGAACAAAATGCTGCCTCCATTCCAAGGTCACAAATAACTACTGTAACTAACTAAAATCACAAATATCACTGAAAATTATCCTTAAAATAATAATAACCCCAAGTTATCAAATTCTACGTAGTTGATTGCATAGTCAATATTCCTACTCCTAACTGAAATTATCTTGTACATCACGAAAATCTTTCAGAATCACCCAAATAATGTTACGCTTTTTGATGATATATAACACTTCTTAGCATATCATGTGCAGAAAATCCAGTAATCACAGTCATCACTTATTAGGCTCTTGGGAAAAACACTGTGCTGCATTAAGGATCAGATCTAGAGTCAGACATGTATAGATGGAGCTGTTTAACTCCAGAAAGATCTCACAAAACTGAAACTACAATATTGAATATTTCTGAAATCTTAAGATGGAGAGTGAATAATGTATGGTGTGCTTTATAAGCTTGCTGAGGAATTCTAGTCTTTTAAAATAACTGTTTGTATTTGCTTACTTAATATGCACCTTGATCACATGTGGGATGACATACCAGAACAAGCATTTGGCTTAAGAGAATGAAGCTCAAAGTTCCAGTGGAAATGTTGTTTTCAATGCGTACCTTTTTTTTTTTCCACATTTTTAAAAATTAGATCTAAACCCCACACTATTTACTGTCTGGGAGGACTGTGGAGGGAAAAGAAGGCAGGGAGAGGAGAGGAAAGTGAGAGGACCAGGTTCCAGAAGAATCATTCACACAATTACTAAATGATACACAAACACACTTTGCACATACTGAACACATGGAACATATCTTACACACTGCAACACAAAGAAAAATAACTATTTCAGGAATACGTAAGAATTTGAAGCACTAGCTAGTTAAAAATACCAGAAGGCATCCCTAAATATGAGGAAAAGAAAATCAAAAGATGCAGCAATGTTCACTTACACTTTTATGCTTATGCACATTTCCCACTGTACCTTAGAAAAAAAAAATATATTGGAAAAAAATAATAATCTTGCACCCACACATACACACAGAGGGTCACAATATGAAAGAGATGCTTAACACAGGTTCCTGAGCAGATGAGAAGCCATTAAACTTTAACCTTTGGGTAGTTATGATGATCTGATGTCTCTTTTTATGGTATCTCCCATTTTTTTAATTAAAATCTATGATGTGTTTAACAAGCAATTCTTCCATCAATCTTTGATGTGTTTTACTTATAAAGCAATGACAGTTTTCAGCTCAGTCTCCTTAAAGTTCCAGCAAAACCATTTTCCACTCACTTGCTTTGAAAGCCATTAAAACAACTTGATGAAGAACAGCAGCAGGGGGCTAATAGAAGCCATGGCTTAGTAACAATCTTTAGATTTTTCTCCTAGGACTTTCTCACAGACCCTCCTCACAAAGATCCTCAGGGCTTTTCATCCTCTCCTTTCTCCCTACCCCCTGAAAATAAGTTCAAAGTGACTGATGCAACAAGCTTCAGGTTTTGCTTTTTTTTAATTTCGCTTTTACCTCTCAATTCTGATAGACTCAACTGAAATACAACTTCCGTGGTGGTGGTCATCTCCTCCTATCTTCCCACGGAGAAAAAATAGAGAAAGATTCAAGACGTAGCTTGGAAACATCTTCTAAGCTGTAATCTACTCTGAAGAGAGCACTGGTACAGAGAAATGTACCTCTTGCTTGGAAGTCACATACACCTAACATTCAATTAACTGAATTAATTAGTGAATAATAGATCAGTGGTTTATATACAGTTCTGTGTTTTTCTGCAGTATTTCTGAAACCTTCATAATGACACTGACCCTGCAACAGTTTAAATATTGGGATATAAACTAAAGAACTATGTAAGACGACTGCAAACAATCTTCAACCCCTCTTTAAAAATGGGAACTGCTTGTAACAAATGGCAAGTTCTAGAGTTCCATGTAAATATTGAAATCAAGGTTTTATGGAAAACAGAACTATTAGGATAGTACCTACGCTTCTCAGAATCAGTAAAACATAGCTTTTAATCTGTGCTTTGCTGTGCACACCGATTTATTTCTTTATTATTACAGCCACTTGAAGTATAATTTTTGTTGATCACTAATTTGTGGGAACTTCTGGAACTCCAGAGCTCTACGGACTCTTCAACTGCTGTATTCAAGTGATGCCGCTGTGGTCAAAATACCACACGTGGCATTTTTGCATTATGAACAGCTACGTCCATGAAGCTGGGCTATAGAACATACCTATTCAACCCAGATTCTAGTTACAATCCCTTGTTCTTTAAAAAAATAGAGCTACAGTTACAGTACACATGGCTAGGAGCAAACAGGGACTACAGGAGGCCAGACACATGTCTCTGCTTCTTGAGGACAGGGGCAGCACATATGAGAGATCTGAGGTCAGGGCAGACAGATGGTGGGCATGCCCGTTACAGCTAAGTCACCTCTTGTCGCTACACCATTGAGCTTTATGTTTTCCAGTCAATGACTCTCATAGTTCGTGTTTCTACTTCTTTTTCACAAGCTCATCTTGGTAAAACAAACTGGGAGAATATACTGTGAAATAAACGTCTAGATGTCTGAGTACAAATCTTACTGATACTGTCTCAGAGCAACATCAATCATACTTTCTGCAACTTCCGCTTCTGCTAAAGTAATACACTATTAAAATGTTAGCATGAAATCTGGGGGATTTTTTAATGAGTTTTTCTTCAAAAATAAAAAAAAAAACAACCACAGAAGAGATTCGAAATCACTGAACTGACATACAGTCCTATCAGTAAACACGAAAAATGTTTCTATCAAAAATATTGGAAAAGGATCCATCAAGAATATAAACCAAAGAGGTTTGTGAAGTACAGAAACAATATCCTAGGGAACAGGAACAGCTATGTATAATTTTCTACAAGAACACAACCACTTTGCCGACCTGAAAAAATATAAGGCTGGAAGGACCTCACAAGATTACTCAGTCCAACTGTCTTTTAACAGCAGCAGGATCAAACATCTGTTACGTGAGTGCTATACACTACATGCCAGATACAGAATATGCATTGAGCATTATCTGTCAGATCCTCACTCAGGCTGTACCATCATTCAAACTATTCTACCGTTTGTGCAATCTTAGGTTTAAAACAAATACCTGCCATACTATATATGTAGTAGCACTGTAAGATTGGTATGCTATAAGCGCATGACCTAGAGTTCGTCATGAATGCTACTGCAGAATAACCATTTAATTAGCATTACCATCTGCGTTCCTTCTTTCCATAGTAGTTTTTAAGTATTGCTGCTTACTTCTCCAGGAGAGTAAACTTTTATTTCCCTGTATTTTCTATTTTCAGAGAAAGAACATCCCTCACCTTTAGGAGTTTAGCCTCATTTCCCTATAATGTATTCATCACCGCTCAGCACATCTGTCCCAGCAAATCCCATTTCCTGTTCTATTCATGAGGCTCAGCAACCTGGAGCTTTAGTGATTGCCGCCACACTTTTCCCATGGCCTTCTCACCTCTCGCTCCCCCCACGCACCCCGCTCCCATTGTTTATCATCTGTTCTCCCCTGCTGCAAACTGCTGTCAGATGTTCACTTATCCCTAATCTTACTCACTGCCTTTGATATTCTTTCTAATCCAACAACCTGTCAACTGGGGCATCAGCCCATGTCCAGACCAGCTGCTCTGTCACAGGCCGTAAGATTCCCTCTCAGCTCCAAGAGGTATTTAAAGGATTTTGACACAGCAACCGCAAAGTGAAACAAATAATTAATGCTGTTTTGATCAGTGATCAGGGCTTTGGTGTGACATGAGCTGACCACGAAGAAAAACTGAGCTTTACTTTGTTTAAACTTCAGTAAACTTTAATGTTACTGTATTAACAAGATTTTGATCAATGTCTGAAGGACAGTACCAGAAAGCTGGGTTCTTTAACTTGTTTTAGCTAAAAATTGTGAAGAATAATTAGTATGAATGCAAGTCAGAGGGACAGTTAACTTTATATGCCTGCTGTGTAAAACATGCTTATTTATGCAACATCAACTTGTGTAGTTTTCAAAGCACGGGAGCTGACCTTTTACGAGTTACAGCTGAAAATACAAATGTAGTTTAAATATGGCAGCAGTTGAGGTAAAACCGTTATTTAAAACACACTTGTATTTTCAGGAATATAATAAAGTAGAGTTTCAGCCCATACAGACCATCAAAATCAGACATTTTAAGGAATACTCCCATTTACAGAAAATGTCTAATTTCCATAATATTCAAATTTTCTATAAACACTTAAAATGTTACAGTGTTCATCTGCTTTAAAACATACCAAATACACATAATGTCATAGCTGAAATGACGATTCTGATGACAGCTTTTTTTGTACTGGGAAAAATAAATTTCTGCTATATAAGCAACCATATGTATTTTGATCCAAACTAAAAAACAAATAAAGCACTTAGTTGTTGAAGAACACGAACACTATTTTATTACTCAGCTCTAACTGCAATTGCTACGAAAGAGATGGTACCTAACAAGACAAAAAACCCCTACTTTGCACCCTACAGTTGTGGTATTTCACATACAAAAAATAGAAAAAAATCTCAGTGACGGATTTTATAACATGGTTCATTCACTTAGAACTAAACCACTTTTATTCTAAGGGCTTGTCTATACCAGGACATCAAGAAAATTAATCTGAAACAAGTACCTTGATGAACTTGAATTCTGCCAGTTAAACTCCATTAAACCCCTGTGTGGACACATTTTAGTTTACTACTCCCTTAGGGCATGCACTGGAAAGTTAACGTGGATTAAGGTAGGGTACAAATTCAAAGTGCAATCGTACTTTGAAAATGGTTTAACGTAAACAGAACCAGACTCTTTGTTGTAGAATGAGACATGGAGTTAATCAGGAAAGTCCTGTGTAGACAAGCCCTTGCAGATGAGGCTACCAGAGTGGTACTGTCAAAGCCAATGATTTTCAACCTATTCATCTCCAGACCTGGAAACATCTTCCACTGAAGCTGCGGATCTTGGGAGCACATTAAAATCTGTGGATAATTGATCTGCTTTGCTTCATTGACTCAAATGGATTACCTACAAGTACTCCAATGGCCCCCAGTGAGCTACGTATCAGAACTTGAAAAACACTGGTTTAAGCTAACTACAATTTATGTACATTCTCCTAATACTCAGTCTTAACTTCATAGCTATTGCACAGGAACCCAAGTAGTCTAGATATTGATGACATTAAATGCGATTCTAATGTTATTTATGCAGGTGTAGATACATTTCAGACCGGTGCAAGGATGTCACAAAAGATGCTCTACAGAGCCTTATTCTTTCAAGTAAGTGACATTTGCTGTCCCAAGTTTGTTAAATCACAATACGGCAGACCTGAAATACAAAGTTTTGTCACTGCCAACTACTTTTCATGTATTTGCTTCAAAGCACCCTACATGCACTAGTCAAAGCATGCTGAATAAAGACATTAGGACTACTACAAGATAATACTCACTGAAACAAAAACAAGTACTAATGTTCTTTTCAAATACCACTCTTACTAATTCTTCTTATTTCCCCCTTTAGTAATTCATAAATGTCTCATACAGAAATAATTTGCACAAGTTTCCCAAATTCAAGGTGTATGTCAGAGCCAGAAGCAGATATGCCTCAATTCCTTTATTTTCTTAAACCTGTGCTCTAATTGCAAAGACCACCATTTCTCTCAAAGGAAACGACGTTCTCTTGGTATTTAACTCCTAATACTGTCATTGCAAAAACTTCACATTTCTTTTCTTTCACCTATATAAAAAATTTATACTGCACTTTAACCATAATTCCTGGTTAACACAGCAGCAGTCAGATCACTCAGATCAAAACCTCTGTCTCATCCAGGATCCTACTTCTGACAGAAGCCAAGATGCCTAAGGAAGAATCCATTGTTAAAATACTCTCAGCCTCCTACAATTTGTAGCTCAAGGACTTCCTGAGCTAGAAGCGGTATGTTTGCATTTAAGATTAATGCTATATACTGACATAACAGACTTGACAAGCTGAAGAAAATGAGACAAATTTTGCAGCAAAAAATGGCATCTCCTTTTCTTGCACTACTGCTTTGAAAAAATGAACTGCAAATAAATGTATGACTCGGTAGCATATTTCCTACTACTGGAGCCTTTTGAAGATTCAACAGAAGACTTACTTGTTTGAGCAGGTAACTTAAAAATCTGTTTACTCCCCTAAGCATCATTTTTAACTGTCAAAACAGAAAAGAATGTTTTATGTTTATAAAAAAGCAGACGGAAGTTCCAGAGAATATTTCAGGCAGTTGGGCACACTTACATTGCTATTACCACATTAAAAATATCTGAATGCAAAATCAGATTGTTAATATTGTTTTAACATTGCACTGCTCTGCTTTTCTCATCTTCAAATTTTTCATGACTTCTTTCTGCATGTATACATATTTTAATCTTCATAACGCCTCCAAGACAGTTAAACTGTAAGGCATTGAAGAGTTGCTCATAGTCATAAAAAGAATGTAGTAGCAAATCTAACATTAGAAGTAAGAAAATCCTTTTCACTGATGAACTGCACACTACTCCTTAAGTACATTTTCTACTCATTATAAAGTTCATGATGTGTTAAAATCCATGACAGTGCTGGAAATCACCTTTGAGTGGCTGTAAAACTCAAAGATATTATAATTTAATTCCCTTAACACTGAACAAAAACATCACGGGTTAAAATTAAATTGAAGGGAGCATTTTTCATGTTTAACTTCAAAATGAATGATTCTAAACATAAAATCAACAGACGAAATGTGATGCTCAGGCACTGGACTGCTCTGAAGTGCAGAAGGAATGTGAAGCTCACAAAAGAGCAAGAGCTTCCAATTTACCATTAGTGACTGTATGGGGCAGTTGATAGGCACCGAGTTTTTGAGATTTGTCCCACATCATTGAAACAGACACTCATTCGCCGTTCCACAGATTGGAAACACAAACTCACTTACATACACACTGGGAAAATTACTGAGAGTTGATACTAGTCTAGTAGCAAACTTCTATAAATTCCTGGCCAGAATGCACATACATGTTTATATAATGCAAGGAAACAGTGGGGAGAGCTCCCTTGCCAGAGCAACCTTCAAAAACAAAGCTACAGGAGCCTGGGCTAGATCCACAGCAGCTTTGATATGTGAGCTCTAGGCAAAAGTTTCTCTAACAGCTCAAGATATTATTCCCCCAGCTCGATGTTTCCCCCCAGCTGATACTCTGCCTCCCCTTGAAGGACAATGTCCCCAGCACAGAGGTCACCAAAAAGAATATGCAAAGGCAATTCACTTAGTTCTATGCAGAGCTCAGTAATTTAGCTTAAAGGGCTGATAGTTGGGTTCAAACCGGAACAGCAGAGTAAGAGCTAGCGCAAAACTACTTTTCTTTCTGATGATTCTCAGGGGTGATAGCCACTAGCATGGGGACAAACAACGGGATTCAGTAACTTCTTAAATTACAAGATCCACCAGAGCTCTGTCTGTCAAAGCCCTGTGTTAGGGTTTTCCCATTTGAATGCTTGATGTTGCCCAAAATCCTAACAACTCTGCTCAACTGTTACTACTCAGAGTCTACTTCATGTCTTAGTCTCAGTAGATTCTTAAATTTGAGGGGTGTTTTTGTCTGTCTAATATATAGGTGAGTGCTGGCTAACACACACAAAAGAGAGCTGAAGATTTACACACAAATGTGTTTCCCAGCAGTGAGCACACTCTCCTGTGATGTGGGAAGCAACATTAATTGAAGCAAGATCTTGCAGCCTGACTCCACCACATCCCAGGGAAATGCCCTAGCCCTTGGGCATTGAGTTAATCTCTCATTAGCCATCCCTCTGGTCTCTTGAATAAATTATTTATGAAAAGCAGAAAAACTTCAATAGGAAAAAGTGAAAAGAGATTTACCATGGAGTTCCTGGTAAAGAAGCCAATACTTCAGGAGGGGATATATGTTTTAAAAAAAACAACCCCAAACAACCCACTTTAGACAACAAATCAATTTGCACTTTGGGGGCAAGTACACATTCAAACTAGACAGATGCTACCCTGCATGTGAGAGAAATGGATTCTCTTCTTTCAGTTGCTAGCAGAACAAGAAAAATAAGTAAGCAGGGTTCCTACTGACAAAATGAAGAGGATACTCATCAGGTTATGTGATCTCATCCATTTCTCATCTTCAGGCCACCCCACTTAAAATAACATGGTTACTGGACCGAGGGTCCCATCTTGAGGAAAGGGTTGACAGCTCACAATCCCAAGCAGAGGGGTTGACAGCTGAAAATCCCAAGGTCCATTTTGAGGAGCTGTTAGATGCCTATTTTGAAGAACATAGCTTTAAACTGTACCTTACACCTCCACATTAGTCCTAACCAAATCTGAGCAGTTTGCTGAATTCCACAACTCCTTTATGGCATTTCCATTTGTACCTTTGCACTATACAAAAACATAATAAATACTTTTAAAAAGTGGTTGGTACAGTGATTTTGTCTGAAGAGCCAGGCTATTCCCCATTGCTTAGATGCCTAACACCAAGCTGCGTGTTGCCTCCACTCACATGGTTCAAAAGCTAGAATTTTCAGGAGAGTGTACACATACTTCTATGCTCTACAGGAAACATTCAGAACTCACCACTTTCATATAACTATGAGTAGGCAGAGGAAGAGGAAGAACAAAGACCTCCTATGAAAACATCTCATGAACCTCTATTGGAAGAGCAGACACATCATAGGCATAAACTGCTGGAACTTCAGGAACTCCTATGATTTATGAAAATCCTCACTACAGCTAAATAGCCAGAAACCTCTATTTTTCTTGTGGTCTTTTTGAAGAGTATTTCTATATGTAGCCAAATATAACAGGTTCAATTCAAAGGACAACTCAAGCTCTGACAACACACGGAAACTTTGGACTCGAGCACAAACCTTGAAAGACACTGCTGGAGTATCCTCTAATGTGATAGTAACAGACTCATTTCGAAGTAAATACCACGCTGTTCCTGCGTGTGCCCACAACTCCCTGTCTGAACATCCAGGTACCCAAGGAGAATACTCAGCTGGACAAAACATTAATCCAACCTTTGGGCCTACAATTTTGAATGTGTTAAGTGCTTCATGAATAGGCAGGAGACCCTATGAGTCTTTGGCTCCTCTCCTGATCAGCTGTGACCATGATGTTCTTCACATGCGTAACTTCCGTGAGCTTACAACACTATTTATAGCATTTTTTTAGATTTCACCCCCCAAATGGATCTCCTTCTGATGTCCTGCAGATTTCCGAGGGTGTGTAAACCTAGAACAACAGTTGTTTACAACTCAGTGGGGTGTGGGTTGAATCGATAAAATCACACTAGCAGGGCAAGCTGTAATATAAAGCACCTATATCTAAATTTGTGTTTAACTGCTGACTGTTAACTGTAACAGACTCAACTGTTCTAGCTAGAATGATGGGATCAAAATTACCTCCACACAAGTAGTATAATTTTAGGTGAAATGTCTTAAAATCAATGCTGTAACATAAGCGTGCATGAAATGCTTTGAAATAATCTTAAAATCATGTCTGTAAAAGTTCTTTCAATTTCCTGTTTGTACAGAAAAGCATTAGTTGTAAAAAACCAAAACTAATAAAATAAAAAGTTCCTCTTCTACATATATCCTTGGACAGAGGAGTTATGTTGACATATCAATGCCTATTTTAGGAATGTATCTGTTTGAAAACATATTTCAGAATCTCAATCTTCAAGGCCCAAATTATCCTCATCAATATTATATAAACACACAAATAAGCATCAATGAATCTTCTTCAGACTGCAATGAATTATAGGGGACATGTTATAGCTTCACAAAAACTACCTGTAAGACTGCCCCAAGCCTTCCAGTTACAGCACGATGCCACATATTGCATAAAGCATCTGAACTAGCCTCAGTTTTCACAGTGCAGCAAATGCCACTATTTAAATTTTCCTCATTTAGATTATTCTGTTATTCAGAAAGACTATTTTTATTAGATCTGGATTATGTACAGCAAGAAGGTACAGAGAATTCATGGAAGGGAAAATTAATTTTACTTTTAAGACACAGCACCAATTAAGAAGTGAGAAGAAGAAAAGTTTCTTTTCTTTTTCCAGCTAGTGAATGAAGGGAAAGACCTACTCAGCATAAAACCATTAAGATCAAGGGCTAGATTGTGGAAATAATTTTCAGTTTTAGAAGAACTGTGGAATTTTCAAAAATTATTAAGCAGATGAGACACGTAACGCCCTTAGATTTTAGACACTGAACTGCTTAGATATTAAATGGGGTTTTCAGTAGGCCTAAATGCCTTTGAAACAATTAGTCAAATGACTAAAAATGTTTAGTATTTCCTCAGCTCTTAAATGCAAAATGTGTTTTTACTAAACATAGGGCCGGTCTCTCCGGTGAGGTGCAGACAGTTGTGCACTCGTTGAGCTTATGCTCACAGCAGGCTGGACTCAAGCCAGCTTCTGTACAGATGCCATATAAACTACATTTTCACCTTCATTTTAAGGCAGTGCTGTGGCCAAGAGAAACAATCTCTGCCCTCAACCAGCCCCCAAACACTCATCCCTAACCACCACATTACCACTGCCCCTCTGCCAGCATAAGCATTTGCATTGTTTTGGTTAAAACTAACTTTTCTTTGGCCAGATAAGGTCTGACCTGGACCAGACCCCTGATCCAGTTCACCCCGTTGCTGCACAAACACTTGTGCAAGGAGAGAAAGCAGCAAGATGAGCAGAAAGGGCAAGTCTATGTCTGGTGGAAATCCTTGTCTCTGTCAAATTACAGAATGAGACCAAACACATCCTTACTTCTTCTTTACCATACTCATCACATTTAAGGCATTTGTTTTCAATTAAACATAATTTTGCAATACTGTTTTGTACATTTTAATTAAATCCCATTTTTCATGTAAATAGCGCATGACTCAGAAATTAAAATGAAAAGGAGAAGTAAGACTTGTCACTTAGAAACTAAGCCAGCAAAAATTCAGAACAGGAAAGAATGTTCTTCAGGTTTTCTTTTGGTACCTAAAATGAATCATTAATTCAGTGTGAAGCTTTCAGCTGTTCACATAATAAAAATATTTTACATATCCCAACCAGTGAGAAGAGAGCTTTCTTTAGGTAAATCATATGCGAGATGTATTAAAAAAAGGTAAAAACATCAGTTTGTCTGCTTTTATGCAAGCTATTTGAACCCTTTATTTTCCTCTTCTGCATCTTATCTCACTGTTGGACTTGACCAATCCTCCTCTTTTTACATTCCCTCTTCTGCCTTTTCAACTGGTGTGTTTAGAAGCAAAGCAAAGAAAGAATAAGGGCAGATGCAGTCTGCAGCATGCTGTCCAAGTTCTTCTAGGGCTGGCCAAATTCTTCTCCATTTCCACTTCCACTCCTCTACCTGGGTAAAATCTTAGGATCAGGCAATGCTACACCATCACCTAAAGAACAACTGGGTTTGCGCATGACCTTGCTCACAGAAAAGGTGCATGCGGCACTTGACGCTGTGAGATGTGACTTTCCCGCCTCGTATTCCTGCCACTGTTGGAGGGAGCAGTTCTCAGGGATTCTGTGAAAGGTGACTCATGTCGATACAAACACGATAAGGGATTTCCTTCCCGCTTCCCACGTGCCGTGCTGAGGCTGGCCTGGCAGAGCAGAGGTGTAATTTGTCGATGTAATTAACAACCTGCCGCGCTGAGGGCTGGCCACCCTCCATCTGCAAGCTATCAGCCCCAAAGCCAGGCCCAAATCAAGAGGTGCCCCACGCACAAAACTAGGACGGGGTTAAGGAGACAGCCGCAGACCCCGGTGAGGGAGCGGGCACCAGGGGCACAGCGCACCCATGGAGGAGCTGGACTTGGTGGCACGTCCCAAGGCAGTGCCCTCCACTGGCACCGGTCTTTCGGGCTAACTCCACTGTCAGCCTAGAGCCCCAGCTTTCCCGGCGGGCAGAGGCAGAGCACCGCCTGAGGGCCGGTGCCAGGCAGGCGCCATGAGGCTGAGGCGCAGGCTCCCCTGGCGACACCGCCACCGTCCCAAAATGGCGCTGGGGGGGGTTGACAGGGCACCACAGGGGCCCGCGCCCCGGCCAGCCCTTCCCCTTCGGCCTCCCGCCCCTCCGCCCCGCGACGAGGCGAGGGAAGCCCCGCCACCCGGCCGCGGCGGCGGGAAGGGGCGGGGGCACGGGACGGAACGGCCCGGCCGGGAGGGAAGGGGCTGGGCGGGCGCCGAGGGGCGAGCCGCCGGCGCCACTCACCTGCCGGTAAGAGAGACGGAAAGGCCGCAGGTAGAGGGACGAGGTGCAGGGCTTGAGCTCCAGCTCCTCAATGGCCTCCATGCCTGCCGGAGGCAGCGGCCGCCAGGAGGAGGAGGAAGGGGAGAGGCGTGCGCAGCCACTGGCGGCCGAGCCGAAAGCGGCGGGCAGGGCCCAGCGCAGCCGGGCAGGGCCGAGCCGGGCAGCGCAGCCCCGCTGCGCGCAGAGCCCCGGGCGGTGCCAGTGGCCGGGCGGGCGGCTGCAGGGCCGGGCTCCCGGGGCAGTGCGGAGCCCGGTAGCTCCCTCCCTGGCAGGCCGCCCTGGAGGGTGTGACGGGATGGGGCTGCGGCACCCTCCTCCCCCTGAGAAGAGCCGAAATGCTGCGTTTCACCCCCAAAACGGAGACGCAGTAGCAGCACCACACGGGGCCTCGCTGGCTTTACTCTGCAAAAACACCCATTTGCGATGCTGTTTTCTCAGAAGGTTGGCGGGTGTTCTCAGGGGGTCAGGTATTTCCACACATTACAGCAGAACTCGTGGGGTGCTCCTGCACTAGGCAGAAACCAGGCCCCCTCTGCAGACTCCATGCCTACGTGCTGAGTTTTGCCACAGGTCATCCCCATCCCGGACATAGATCAGGTTTTGCGGGATGAGGACTCTGCTGTTAAGAGCATGATCTTTACATCTGTGTGGTGCTTTCCTGTCACTGTGGGAGTTTGTGTGTAGCAAAGGCAGGTTCAAGTACAGATTCATTGGTAACCTGCAGTGCATCATTCGGAGCTGCTCAGACTTTCCCTCAGGGTCAGCTTCCAGTTGTGGCCATGCACCCGATGCAGCTTCATTAGACTCATCTGGCTGTTTTCGGTGCCAAAGTTACAAAATAATTGCCCTTGCCACTTTTACTTCTTTTAAAAAACAAATCACTATTAGATTTTAAAATTCCCTGATTTTCATAGGAGTTTAAATTAGATCCTCCTTGGTGTTTTATTATTCCTGATGATGATTTTCTAGATTCATGAGCAGCAGAGCTCACAGTTTGTCATAATCATTATGTCTCTGATTTGTGTTCACTTTCCATGCAGGTCGTCTACTGTACAGCTATTTTAGTTGCTATATAAATCAAATAATTTTGTCACTATATCGACCACATTGTGAATAATCTGAAATTTTTTCATGTTTTTTTTCTCTTCTAATCTTCTGCTGCATCACTAAGAAACTTTTTTATCTCTTCATTTTGTTGTAAGAATCTTAGCAGTATGGCTAAAAAGAACAGATCCAGCAATTACAAAACTCGCTAAGAAGTAAATGAGGCAGCACTTAATTGCAGAATGCTTAAATTTAGTTCTGATAACACAAGTGAGAAAAAATGTTTGGTGGAACTGAAAAGTGTGGTTTTAAAAGCATATTTGCAAAGCTACCGTAACAAATAGGCAACTAAATGTATTTTAATAGCTGACTTTGAAAATATTAGTGTAACTCTATTTGCATTATTGGATATGTCCCTATATTTCTGTTTTTCCAAAGTGATCTTGAGGTCATTCCAAGCTCCTGGGAACCTGAGCTATATTTTTCTATAAATTATTTCAGTCTTCCAAGTCCAATTTAAGTATAAACATAGTTTCCACGCGCAGCAAGTTTACAGTATCTCTGTTTGCTTATGTTAAAAGTTACCGGGTACCCAGGTCGGTTCAACCAGTTAGATTGCCCCCTTCAATAAACATTCTGACACCACTTTAAGGTTTTGAGTGTGTGTGTGTTTTGGGGAACGTGTCATAGCATATGATGGATTGCTTATTCCATTCTAAGTCTTAGGTGGGAAGCTTTTGGGGTTGTGATGTGTCACAGACCTGATCTCACTAATGTACCTGGAACAGTTGAGCACGGTGTCGCATGAAAACACATTTCAGGGCTCTATAGTGTTGCAGTTGGAAGTTGTAGACTTCTTTATGGGAAAACGCTCTTTGTGAATATGCTGGCTGAATTAAGGATTTAACAGGCTGAGACTGAGGAAGTGCCTTAGTACCATTTAACAGGTGAAATCTGAGGGAGAAAATAAATAAGAAAAATATTTCCTGTATAGTGGGACTAGCATTGAGAAGCTGGACTTGAGTTTCATTAAAATGCTTCGTTAAGGCCTGGATACCCCATGCAGCAAGTGGCTTTGCCATTGCTAGCCCAGGAACATTCCTGGGAAGGAAATGCCCCTCAGCTCCCACTTACTTGAGGTGCTGGAGTGTATCCAAAGAAGAGCGGTGAAGCTGATGAAGGTCTAGAGTGTAAGCCTTATGAGGAGCAGCTGAGGGACCTGAGGTTTTTCAGCCTGGAGAAAGGAAGGCTGAGGGGAGACCTTGCTCTTTACAAGTACCCAAAAGGAGGTTTTAGTGAGGTGGGAGTCAGTCTCTTCTCCCAAGTAACAAGTGATAGGACAAGAGGAAATGGCTTCAGATTGTGGCAAGGGAGATTTAGGTTTGATATTAGGAAAAAATTTTTCGCCAAGAGCGTTGTGAAGCATTGGAACAGGCTGCCCAGGGAAGTGGTTGAGTCATCAGCCTTGAAGGTACTTAGAAGACATGTAGATGTGGTGCTGAGGGACATGGTTTAGTGGTGGATTTGGCAGTGCTAGGCTTAACAGTTGTGCTGGATTATCTTAAAAGTCTTCACCAACCTAAAAAATTCTATGACTCTATCCCCGGGGACGGTAACAAAGGGGAACAACTTACTTTTGGCTGGGCAAGTTGCACTCCTGCCTTCTTGTTCACGTGTGCTACTTCCATAGCTTGCCTGCTGAGCAGTGCAGCAACTCTGACCTGACTCGATGCACTGGCTTCGCAGCAAGAACTACGAAAGGATACAACGCAGAGACTCTACTTATCAGCCCGGCTCCAGGGATCGGAAGAACTCTGTTCACACATAAAGTCCCACCAGGGCAGACGTGCCCACCACACACTCACCACTTCTGCTGGAGTAACTTGATTCCAAAGGACACTGAGAGGCCAGGCATGTTTGCTCAGACAGAGCACTGCCCCATCTGAATTTATATCCTCCAATAATCATCAGCTAGCAGATCTCTCACCTACTTTGTTCTGTGTTGCTTGGCATCTCTGTGTGTCTGCTCCATTTTTAAAGCAGTGGTACTAGAGGTGGTGTTCTTCCAGAAACTTGTGAAAACAGACATTTGTAATTCCATCGTGTTCAAGTACTATGTTCATGTCCATTGGCTTCATTGAGATGGTTCCAATACTTAAGTTTAACCTTGTTTTTAACTGCTTGTAAAACCTTTTTGGTTTCAATTAGCACTAGTCCATTAAGTACCATTTACGTTTCTATGATGCTGTCCTTACATCATCAGATCCCAGAGTTCTTATATCATAGATTATTCTCTGCCATCACAGTTTCTCTGCAGAACACTGTCCATGTTTACCTCTATGCTCCTAATTGAAATAGCTGCCAACAATACGCTTCAATAAACCAAGTGCCTTGTGCCATCACATCTTCCATGTTACGTGTTATTGTTAATTGGACTCCCCCCAAACCAGAAAGGTGTCAGAATGACACATTGCCTTTCACTGCATTAAATGCATTCCTTTATCTTCCTTAGAAGTGGCTTCTGTATTATATGATCTAGATGATCTTTGAAGTCGCTTCTGACACAGACCATTCCATGATTCTATGATATGTTGTTTTCTTGCCCTTTAAAATACTAGATACAAGATTATGAATGTTGTCATGACTGGTTTCCTCACGAGTCCTTTGGTTTCCTAGAGCTGCTGCTCTCCTGTTGTAAAATTCTAAAATCAAGATGTTCTGCCTCCATGGGGCTGAATGGGACTGAGAACAGTTTGTGTAACAATGTGATAAACAGCCTAACAAAGAACAGCAAAAAATGTGAGTAAAAGTTTGTCTCTTTCCTGGAAAGCAAGATCAGCAGAGTAGGTCAACAGGCAGAGAGGAATAAAGAGAAGTGTCCTGTCTGGAGCTGAAGAGCCTTAAAAGGGATGATTCACTGGGATTTCTTAGAAAAAATGAAGTGTTAACATCGGCGTTAAAAAGGAATTCTTTCCGCAGGGTAAGGTTCTTTGTTTAACAGACCTCTCTTTCCTTCAAAGCAGTGTTTGCTCTCTGTTACTTTGTGAGTTACTTTTACTACCAGCTAAATATCCAAATGAATTTGTTTGCTGTTCTTTTAAAAAAATCCCTGTGAGCTTGAAGTTTCTGCTGACAGGGTCCTTCCCTTCCCCTTCATCACAGGCAGCCGTGCAGTCCCTGGGCATGTACTCCACAGAGGGTCAGGTTGTGTCCCCATTAGCAGTTTGGTTTGTTGCTGTTTGCTCTGGGACACAACGGGGGACATTTCCCGTGTAAGCCTGGCGCTTCTGCCCTTCTGCCCATGGTGGCCCAGGAGCCTCTGCCTGTGTGCCCGGCTGTGGGTGTGCAGGGACTCAGGACAGGCTTTTGCCACCTACCCCATCCCATCTGCTCAGGCAGCAGCCTCCCTGTTGACGGTGGGTGGGCACCCAGGAATGTCCCTTGTGCTACTTTCCTCTTCCTGCTGGAGCTTTGCAAAGTGCCTGAGCTGCTGGGGTCGTTCCTGCACAGTCAGGCAGCACATTTTCCATAGCAGTTTTTGTGTATGTGTTTCTGTGTGTGCTTTTCAATTCAGTCAATCCTTACCAGACTTGCTTTGCTCTTTAGCATGCCATTGACAGACTGAGAGAGTTGGGGTTGTTTAGCCCGGAGAAGAGAAGACTCTGAGGAGACCTCATTGTGGCCTCCAGTATCTGAGGGGGGCCTACAAGAAAGCTGGGGAGGGTCTTTTTACAAAGGCTTGTAGTGACAGGATGAGGAGTCATGGGTTCAAACTGCAAGAGGGGAGATTGAGATTAGATGTAAGGAAGAAGTTCTTCACTATGAGGGTGGTAAGTCACTGGAACAGTTTGCCTGGGGATGCTCCATCTCTTGAAGTGTTCAAGGCCAGGTTGGATGGGGTTTGAGCAACCTGGTCTAGTGGCAGCCCTCCCTGCCCATGGCAAGGTGGGTTGGAACTAGATTATTTTTAAGGTCCCTTTCAACCCAAACCGTTCTATGATTCTATGATTGCTTATGAACAAAAATCAAGTCCAAGCCTTTGTTATCTCCAGAGGCCTCAATATATAGCGGAGTATCATTGCTTTCTTATATTTTGATATTTGTGAGTGCAAAAGCTTCAGCAGCTAGAGGCATGCTGACTTGTAGTTCTTTGCTTTCATTTGTAAAAAACAATTTCTGACCCTCATGGTTGCAGAAAAATAAAGCCAGGAAATGTAAACTATGGCAAATCTATGGTTTATGAGCTGTTAAGCACAGGGCCTGTGCCAGGGTGATGCCACATATACAGTAGAAAGTCTTTGATGATGTGGTGACAGATAACCTGAATCCCCAGCTCTGGGCAGAAGAAAACCAGCAGAAGCTGCTGAAGGCAGCGGGCACTGGCTGACCCAGGATCCAGCTGCGTGCCTGGTTCAGCCCCATCCAGCAGCAGATGGCTGGGACGCCTGCAGAGCCATTGTCTTCTGCCTAGAAACTGCTCCCAGAACTTCCTCCTCAGCTCCCTGGGCCGCGTGCAGTTCTTTTTAAGGTCACATAAGGTTATCAGGAAGGTTGAACACCTCTGCTGTAAATGCTTGGTGAGAGAGATGGATGAAAATGTCCAAAATGAAGAGTATTTTGTCATCTCATGTTAGGAATCCTTAGGGTTGGAAGCATGAAAGCTTGTCCTCTTCATGTAGGCCATCTGTGCCTCACCACAAAGACATTAGTTTTGAGTGCATTTCTGGGGATCAGATGCAGGTTCTTTCCATAATGAAGTGGCTTTTGTGAAGTTTGCCTTCTAAAGTTTACCCCTCAGGCTCCTGCGGAAAAGCAAGCCTAAAGCTGCCAATACCTAGCTTTTAATTATTATTCAGTTCTGGGGCATAACCACCCTGGTTACACTCATGAAAGTCAGGAATCATGCTTTTGTGATTCTTCTGGCATTGTAAATAGAGCCCTAGAGAAATTTGTTTTTTATTTTAGTAGTAACATTTCTGAGAGACAACTTAAAAAAAAAAACCCTTGTATTTCTATCATGAATGTAGAATTAGAGGTCTGCACTGCAGGACACAATATTATGTACCAAAAATTTTATTTACCATCAGTTGGTCCAGAGCTGCTTTTAATCACAGGAGTAGCCTCAGCCTGAAGGACTCTGAGTACTTACTGATATATGGGTTTGCAGAATTTGTTTCATAAGGACCGGCAGCATGAGCAAGAGGGGAATGGTGTGTGGTATTGCTGGGGTCACCACTCCATGTTAGAGGAATATTTCAGTTCGTTTCTCTTTGATATGCTCATTAGCTCTTCCTTCTTTTCAGAAAACCAAAATGTGTCTCTTTTCATGAGAAAGGACCATTTTGTTCTTTACCTTGCAAAGTCAAGTACTGTCTCATGGCTGTAGTGGCAAACTCACCTGCATCTAGTAGAATAGTGGGATTTCCCAGAAGAGCTGAAATTTATCCATCTGCCTTGCGAAATGAAAGGCTGATACAAAGCTCTTTTGTCAGTGCCTATCATCATTAAAACCCTTGAACTAAATGTGGTAAGAAAAAAATAATTGAAATATATTCAGTATAGATATAGATATGCATATCATGACATGTAAAATCGATTGCTCTAAAAATAGTGTAGGAAAAAAGCTCTTCAACATAAATATGTAACTAATATGTCAATTAGCTCACAAGATATTCATAATATAATATGACAAGTCGCAATATGGTATAAAGTAGAGAGAGGGAGGTGAGAACATGGGAAGTAAATTCTGATTTCTAGCTTTACAGCTGGAGGAAGAACAAACACATAGTCTGTGAAAAAATAACAAACAATATGCATGCAAAATTTAGATACTTTTAAATTATTTTAATTACTACCCAACAAATGTTGCCTACAGCTAACAGAGTGAAAATGATTAGAGGGAAGACTTTGATTTTTTCAATAAGCTCCTCTCCAAAGGTGAGAAAAAAGAAAATGATAACACCTTGTTGTTTGTATTACAGCACCATGTACAGCTACAGCCTGGGTCTCGTTATGCAATAAACTGTTCAAATACAGGTAGAAAAATGGTGTCTTTCCCCAAAAAGCTGCAAACTAATTCATACAGAGGAATAAATGAAACTAACACACGGTAATAAGGAACAGCTGCGGGAGAGTAAAGGAATAAGCAGTATCTGCTTTTCTTTGCCCCATATGTATCCAATAGAGCCGGAAGGAGAAAAGTATTTTAATTTCTCCGGGAACCTTGATGTGCCAGTAGTTTGGAATTGTCTGTAAAAAAGACTGGAGCCTGAGTTGTTGGATACTTGAACGTTGGCCATGGCTCTAGCCATGACCCTGGTATCTCTGAGCTCTCCAGTCACCATGACACTGTGCTGTGCCTGGTAGCCTGCCCTGGACTGCAGGCGTTACAATCCCAAGGGTCCTTAATCTTCAGGCAGTTTGCCTAGCAAGATTTGTTGAAGCTCTGGAAGCTGGAAGTCCTGGTCCTCAGGAGACTACCAGCTGGGCTGCTCAGAAGCCAGGGCTGGCATAGCTCCAAGGGAAGATTGCATGTTTTCCAAAGGAATTTAATTGAATGCTTGTCTGTATGAAATGTTTCTGCTCTGTACTTTGAGACATTACAAAGAAAAGAAATAGTCAGAGGGTTTTTTTCCACCAGATGTAGGAAGCAGGTACCTGGCTTTTATTTTGGCATATTTAAATATAAATACATGCATATATGATTTTTGAGAGAAAGGTAAGGAGACACAACTGGCCATATTCCTGCCTCTTCTTTATTAGACATTCTATAATATTTTCGTATTTATTTGTATTGCAGCAGTGCTTAGGAATCCAGAACTTTATTGTGCTTGTTGGTATCAAAACACAGAACAAACCAGCCTAAATTCTTTTGTGAGATTCTTGTGGTTAGAAGTGAGTTGGAGGAGAGCTCTGAGGAAGGACAGTGTAAGTTCTCCACAACATAGTTCAAGGGGATGCAACTTTTCATCAAAAAGTGTGTGTGATTGAAGGACAGCATAGGGGATGGAGCCTGGGAGCGTGATGGCAGTGCAGGATGTGGGCTGGCGATACGAGGCAGCAGGGTTTCAGTACAGGAGTGTTGAAGTCAGGAAGCTACATTGCTATATATAGGAATCAGACTGATTGAGATGAGGTGATTCAGCAAGTAACTCGCAAACAGTTGAGCTGGTCTGTTGTTGAGAGCTCTCTGGAAAGTTACAGTTCAGGTCTTCAAGAGATTGAGTCTCCATAAGAGTCAGGGTTCTGAACAATAAAATCCTAGGCATCTTACATTTGACATTTCCTAACTTTTGAGTGCTTGACTTTGAAACCTTGACAATTTGGTTCTTCTAAAATAAATGTTCTTTTAAAGTAAATGTTCTGCATAGTTAGACATTTTCAATTCTTTGGTTACAGTTGAGCAAAAAAAAAATCAATCTGACCACAAAAATCAGCCCTACCCCGCCTTTCCTATTTGTGAACCATCTTGCTGGATTTATTATTTTGCAATGTGTTCTTGGAGGCTGAAGAGGTTTCCAGAGCGTTTCAGTTGGAGATTTGGACATTAGTATGCTCACAGTAAAACTGAGCCCAGGCAGATCCAACCCTAATCTCTGTCAATCTCCTGGAGCAGCCTATTTTGACTTTACTTTTGGAATGCTCTCTCTTTGTGCGTCTTCCTTGCCTGCAGCCACTTCATTAGAAAGCCTGCAGACTGGAAGAGGCAGATGTGTTTGATGTTGATAGATGTCAAGACCAAAGGAAAGAGACTGTTTGTTTGGCTACCTGCTTGCATGCGAGGGTGTTGCACTGAACAAGATGGACAAGGCATGGGGCGTTAGGATCTGAAGTTGCTTTGGGCTGTGCAAGGGGTATCATTGCTTTTAAACTTATAGGGGGCTATTCCCTGCGTTGCTTTTTTGCTGATCTGAGGCTAGATCTGAGGTTCTCATAACTAAGCAGACTGTATGAAGAAAGTGCCCTCCTTCACCGAGATCAGGAATCACACATTGATTTAACTGTAGCGCTCCACAATAACTACTACAGTTTTCTACTTGGCATTTTGAAGATACACAATCCATGTATGCTAAAATATCTGCATGAGAGACTGCCATGACTTAGAGCCAATCTTTGGCAGGAACAATAGAACAGGCTCACAAACAGGTGGTTCTCATCACGCTCTATGTATGCGCTTAGCCTTTTGCCTAACGCCCTGATCCTGCAGAGAACGCTGCTCTCTCTGGACGTAGATGTAGATGCATTTGCTGGAGAAGGTAACTAAGTACTTCATTCACCGAGACATCCCGCTTGGTACCTGTACAAATATCTTTAGGCAATCAGGGAAACCAATAGCATATAATCTGATGTTGTTAATGACAGTGTTGCTGGTTTGTGTACATAAGAAAGGAAAATGTATTTAGAATGAATGTGAGTGTTCTTTTCTTCATTCATGTGTGACCAAATTCTAATCTCGTTCATTCTGCCATAAATCCCAAATAACCAACAGAAATCAGTGCAGTTCCTGGGGATTTGTGCTACTGTAAATGAGAATGGAACAGAGAATATTTTCTCCCTCTCTCCCGTAATAGCAAGAAGAAAAGCTGGAATGTCAGCCTGGCTATACTTACTTGCTTTGCTCACATTGTCATAAAGTGGACATTATTTAAACCTTCTTTATTTTCATATATTTGGGATATAAGGAAAGGAGAGCCTTGATGGTTTCTTATTTTACAGGAATATAAACAGTAAAAGTCATTTTTCTTTTACACATGAGTTAGGAAGCATAATTTACTTGAAAGGACCCTATTATATACTCAGTATTGTATTTGTTTATCTAATTGAATAGAAGAGCATTTACTGCAGTTTCAAAGTTAAGCCAATAAACATTTGTCTTTGTATTGCGGCAGCGATGTTTGACAATTGGATTGGGCAACACCCATTTTAGCTTGGGTTTATTTTATAATATTGACCAAGCAAAACTCCAAGTACATTTTCTCTCCCTTGCTTACACTGTTGCCACAGGTTGGATATTTGGCAAAAGATGCTGAAAGCCTTTCTTACAGGTTGCCTGTGTTACTTATGTCGTCCTTGTTGCTGACACCACCGGGTCGCCTCACAACTTTAGATTTTGCTTCACATATCCCTGGATATATTCTGCATGTAATGAGGTATAGAGAAATGAGTGCTAGGATTTTAAATGGACCTACAATGTATAATTCCTCTTAAAATCAAGAGAAAAGCAACAGAAAACAAACTGAACCGTCTTCTCTTCTGTACCATGCTCACACCAAAACATCTGCCCATCCACTCTGCCTACTTCAAATCCAGGAACACAACGTTTATAGGAGTGCTTAAAAAGCCTTTATTTTCACTGTCAGTTAGATGATGCTGTTGGCTTCCTGAGACATAAAAATATTTAAGATTACTGGGTTTTTTTGGTGGTTGGTTTTTTTTTTTTTTTTTTGGATTGTGCTGCCTGTATCAAATAGCTCCTGGAACATCTCTCCTAATCAGTTCCTTTTGGGAGCGGGATCATCGTGCTCATTCTGAAGCCGTGCCAGTGCCTGCAGTGCACAAGGACTACAGATGAGATCTTTGTTACAGAAGCATGAGATCAATTCTTCATTCCGGGCCATGTAGTAAGTGCATTCCTGACTGAATGTTACATCGTTTTTATTTTCCTGGGACAGCATTGCACTTTGTCTCCTCACTGAGAGAGCTATGTTCATTAGATACAGGAAGTCCTGCTAAACATCCATAACGTTACATTAACAGCTGCGGGTGGGTCTTTGAATGCCCAATGATCAGGGGAGAGTTTGCAAGAGATTTGGTGCTTCTTTGCTATGATTGTTTTTTTCAGCGTGCTTCAGAATCTAAACTTCTGTAGAAAAAAAAGTGCAGTTAATCCTTAAGGTTGCGGGGAGAACTTTTAAAACATGCAGCAGATGGAAATCAATGCAGTAGTGTCTGCAAGCAGACAGATTTGCTGAGAAGCAGTCTGAAGGCTGGTACTATTTGGATTAAAGGAAAAAGAACTGCAAAGCAGTCATGCAACTTAGATACCATCAATACAGTACAGGGAATCTTCAAATCTGCAGTTAACCCTGTCTCGTTCTACATTGTTGATTGGTTTCTTTTTGTCAGTGGCTCAAGAGAAACCCAATTTTCTCCCCTGTTGACTTGCACTCCCTCTGTTTTGTGTAGACAACTTCCATTCCTTCCTTTGGCAGTGCACACAAATAGCTGACTCGGTAACGGAGCTCACCAGAAAAAAAGATTTCCAATCTATAGAAAATAAATTTCTATTTCTCCACTTGTTTTCTGCACTTCACAAGCAGGAACAACAGACTGCTAAATGAAAACTGTTTTAAAAGCTCTAGGAGAAAGAAAAACATTTTCTCAGAATAAGAAAGAGAAAAGAACATGACTAATGAATGATTAGATACTTGATTTGAACTGTTTTTGTCTAAATGAAACTCTTGTGTTGTAGTTGATATGTTTAGTGGCTGCTTTATGTATAGCAATGCCTTCAGGAATCTGTTCTTCTGGGTGCCAGTGGGTTACTCCTTTGCCCCAGCTCAGGATCCCTGACACGTGTCTGTGGGTGAGATTAGCAGAATTTCTACAGATTATTCTGCAAAACAATCCATTGTTCATATCACCAGGAAGGCTGCATGTCCAGCTCCAATATATGGGACAAACTCTTAGCTGACAATGTTGCTGGGTTTGGTAGAGGAAAATTAATCCTACATCCTCCAGGAGATGTCACCTCTGAAATGGTAAAAAAAAAATCCCAAGGTGCTTGACAGTGTCTGGGAGGAAAAGAACATATTGAATTACATCTTGTACTTTTGAATCCAGATGAATTCCCAATGTCACCAGTGAACAAGGGATGTGGTTTCAGGGAATTGGATATTCCATGGGCCACAGAGGTGATGTGGGCCAAAAGCACATGAAAGCACCTTCACTCCTGGTCCCTCCAACACAGGAAAACACCCAGAACTATAACAACCTGCTCGGAAGTGAGATCTCTGCCAAATGCATAGAGCAGAGCTGGTAGCAACTGGTGGCTAAAACAAGTAGCAGCTGATACTAGTATGGACATTGCCCACAGAGGGGAGCTGCTTTGGGAGATAGCAAAGGTAAAACAGAGGGATAATCAAAGAAATGCCTGTCTGATGGGTGTAGATGTTTGCATGCAGCACCTTGCAACACACCTAGGTGCCTGGCAGCTCTAGGCTGCTGATGTTCTTAATAATGCACATGCAAGACCATACATGGTACCATTTGCTTTAATAGTAGCAATTGGTGGACCAGTAGAATAAACAGGGATTTTATGAAAATGAGGGCTGATCCATTCATGGACGGCTCTGGGACAAAGATTGAATCCTATGCTTGCCACCAGTCAGCACTCCCCTCAAGGTGCACAGTGGCCAGTATACTTTTTTCCAGATATTATTGCAAGATCTTACAACAGACAATTAATTTTTGTACATTAGCTACATTGCATAGGTAGCCTGAGCCTCAAGAGCAGCTCCAGGGTGACACTAATACCTGCACTTCTCTAGTGTAGACAGGCAGAAGAGCAGGTCCCAGCTTCTGCTCACCACAAACCTACAGTATCTATGTCTCCTTTTCTTTTGCCTAATTCACCCATGCAGGGAAATGCTGTATGGCATTGCAATAGCAAGAATTAGCAGTAGGAAGATATGGTGAGGCAAGTTTAAATGGGAAATGATATGTCTTTGTGTTTCCAACAGGAGGGATCATTCACTACTGGAGCACAAGTTCCAAGGGAAACCATCTTGTGATGACTGATAGTTAATGCAGTGGTTTTTGTTAGTTTGTAGACAAGTTGACAGATTCCACCAAGTTTCAACTGTTATGGGCTGTGTGACACAAGGCAAGCAAGAATTTATCTGGGGAGAAGTGCATGGCAGAAAACTCATTCGTTTCAGTCCTCCACTTTCTCCTGTCTTCTCTTCCCTGGTGTCCCTCCTGTGTTCCCAGCAGAGAGTCTCAGGAGGACAACCTGCAGCACTCTGTCTTTTGTGCCTGTAGCTCAGTGACAACAGGGCTGCTCCCTTGGTATGAGAGGTGATGTAGAGAAAAGAGGACTAAAGTTTCATGTTTCTGCCTCTTCACCCTTCCATTTACACTTTCCTCCCTTGATTTTGCAGAGTTAAGTGCTGTTGGGAGAAAAGAGTAGGAGATCTAACTTTATAGGAGATGAATCCTAGAACAGAACAGGAGTCTTCAGGCTATTATTTCTGCCTGGTCACAGATAACAAAGTAAGTCTCTGCTGTTATCAGATGCTAGAACCAGACAAGACAAGATGCTTGAAGCCCTCAAGTGTTGTTAGTATCTACTGTCAGCCAACAACATAAAAATGTAGCAGTCAAGCCCCAAAGTCCTGGAGATTGGCCATGATATAATGAGGATTCAAAATAAATAAATAAGCATTTCAGTTTCCCTGCATTATGAGTCTTCAAGGCTTTGGGGTTTTTCTGCACAAACTTGGAGGCTTGAATTGTTTAGGTGAAAGATGAGTCTTATGATTACTATTTCTTGTCTTCATATATTTAGACCGTAGAATAAAGAAACGTATCAGAAGACTTGCAATGATATCCTTAAAACTGGCAACACTGGATGCTTTCGTACCAGCGAATGGGACTGTTGTGAGACTGAAGACTAAGTCCTGGTTTTAGCTGCAATAGTAATTTTTAAAAGCACTATTGTGCTGCTTCAGCCATCACCATTTTACGCTGCCATCAGTTGCCTGATCACACAGGCCAATGCTGAACTCAGCAACAGCCCCTCAGAAGTCTTCTTTCAGACAGTCCTGCCATAGGTTCCTGTGGGCCCAGCTCCTCCGCTGCCTGGTTAAAATAGCCCTGGCCTTGCCCACCACCCCAACCACAATCACCTAGGTGAGGGCAGTGCCACAGAGACTCAGGTGGGACAGGTTCTGCCTCTGGAACATGAAGTCAGTGGGGAAAACAAAACATTCTGCTAGGTTGTGACTCATTCACAGGTCAACTCCAACTTGGGGTCCACAGCTTGGGCCCCAGCACTCCAAGTACCCACTTGTGTTTAATAAAACCAGATTTCCACCTTTCCAACTGCCATTTTAGTCATAGCAGCATATTTTGCACTTCCCACTCAAGCCAAGTTGTATGCGATAGTAATGGCAATGTTGAAGCAGTGAGAGTCGAACCAAATACCATCGTAATCAATCTCATGCTTCTCAGCTAGCAAACCGAGCAGGAAAGTGTTAAATCTCCATCAGCAAGCCTGTAATGGGAGACCTCCACTCATCTTTACCTCCTAAGTGACTTGCAAACCAAGTAGAGAAGTCGATCCTCCAAATTAGGTCATCTGCTTCATTCTGAAATATTTTTATTAAAATGAAAAGTGCTGTCTGTTTCTTCTTCCAGACAGAAAACAAACATTGGCATCTAGAGTGCTGGAAGACAAATACTTGGTGCTGGGCAACTTGATTAAAGTGTATTCCTTGTAATGAGCGGTGCCTCCCTTATCCTGCCATTGTGTTCAGACAAAAAAAAAAAAAAGGAGGGCCTGCCCTTTCCCATTGTATGGTCACATTTTCCAAGTTCAGCCAAAATAGGTTTTATAAAAAGCTCTAAAAAAAAGAGAAAAAAAGAACTTTGTCTTTTAGTAAACCACTGAAGCAACTTTTGAACGAAAGCAATTTTGTACATCATGTATATAGGGAAACTGTTGAAGTTAGTGCTCTATCTAACCTACCAGAGAAGAAAGATAATACTGATAAAAATAGTCATGAGATAAATGTTGTCTGAGCTTTGCTTAAAGGTTTGCTACTAAAATTGAAGCTGAATTTTACTTAAAACACTGGGAAAGGTAATAGAAGTGATTTGCAGCAGAAGACTGTGCTTGTACTGTTACTTTTTTAACACTGCCATCATCAATATCCACATCTACATTTATCTACCAGCATACATTAAACCAGCAATCCACTAAAATATTTACAGACATTATTATCTCTGATAGCCCAGTTCAATCAGCTTTAATGTGAGAATCGCAGAGTCTCTGCATCATGTTTGCCATTACCCAGAGACAGTTGCTCGTGGGCATTCACCTGTGTGCAAACTGGGCAGGAAAAATTAAAATTGTGCATCATATGCTTACATTTTGGAAACATTAAAAAGAAGCTGTAGTCAGTAGACAGATGCGGGTATCCTCAAAAAAAAAAAAAAAAGAAAAAGAAAAAAAACAACAAAGAAAACCTGAGTCTTAGGCTAAGCCATGTCCTCAGCTCTGTTTTGTGGCACTTCGGTTTGTTTTAAAGACTCCGCGTGGATTTTCCTCAGTGTCTTGATATGCTGAGTTTTACTGCACTGGTTCCACCACCATCAGACTCGATAAACAAGGATGTGCCCAGGGAAAAACAGACATGGTTAAAAAGATCTGTATTGCCAGCCAAAATCTGGTTAGGTTAGTGTGGGCTTCTAGCAACCAAAATAAAACAGCTTTGCAGGGCCAAGAATTTCCAGATAGAGAGGGCTGGAGGAATTCTAAATATGCTACAGAAGTGGAAGCAACAGGACTTGGCAAAATCCTTGATCTAGTTAGAGAAACAACATGTCTCACTAGCCAAACAACAGGGTGGTGTTGAAAGAGAGAGTGGGATAGCAAAACCCTTGGACAGAGACAACAGAGGATATCCAGGAAGGGGCATTTGAGACCTGGCTCTGGATGGAGATTAAAAGTTAGCTCTAAATGAAGTACCCATTTGCTCAGATTTTTGGTTCAGTGTAAATTGACCTAAAATTCTTCTTTAGTATGATCAAGGGATGTGCACTGACCAAATAATCCTGAGAGATCCAACAGAAACACAGCATTCTTGAGATACACATAAATGTAATATGTATACCTCCATCCATACTTAAGTATATATCTGTTAAATAGAAATGGTAGTTTAAAGAATAGAGACAAATATTTTGTACTAGAATGGTATTAAACAATTACAATGAAGAATCTAATTTGCTTGGGTTTTCTTCTTTTCCTTCCTTTTTTTAGGGAAAATTGCATTCCCCATAGCTGCTTCACTAACAGAAAGAAATTCATCAGTGGAACCTGCATCAAAGAAGCTTACCATATAAGTGCTTGTGCCTCTTTGGCAAGAGAATTAGCAAAGTGATGTGGATATTTTTATAGTCACCAGTTACACGCTAATGTGTATTGATTGAGAGGAAAGCAGTGCTCATACCAATTTCTCAGCACAAAAGAAAGATGCGCTCAGTCCACATGGCATTTTTGCTGTATGATTTTCTTTGTTTTTAGCACCAAGTTCAATATATGAAAGGCAGGTATGTTCAGTTAATTAAAATTACACATTTTATCCAGGAACACATCAATAGATAGGCGTGTAAAAGGTAGAGATTTTATCTCACTCAAAGAGAACATGGGTTTGGTTGACTCTTACTCTTTGAATTTGTGTTTGTGGCTTATTACCATTGTAATCAACAACATATAAATCTCCTTCTAAGTGCTCCCTTGAACCTGACAGCTCTGAGGGAGCATTTCACAACAGGACCCTTCCATCTGAGCCCCCGGACTGCTCAGGGTCTTTTTTCTTCTCGCATTGGAGCTGTCAGAGCTTGCAGATCTAGCATTAGAGTGAGTCAGCAAGAAGTAACCCTGCTTTGCTCTGCTGGTGTCTGGCATCCAGAGCTTCGGTTGCTGTTGCAGAAGAGATGCACGTGTTCCTGCAGGGCCTGGAGCCCGACAGAGGGAGGAGACACAGCTTGTGCCAAAATATGCAAAGAATTGAAATGAAGATTCTCCTAACCCTATACAACATGCATTTTTCAAAAATGCCTAGATCTCTCATCAAAGTAAAATGTAATTAGGGATATTATTGCATGCCTTCTTAATTGGAACAGCTTGTGACAGAGAAGTATTTGGGAGGTTTTCAACCTCACAACAAAGTGCAAGCGTTGTGCGTGCTCTGCTGAGTTGGAAATGCCGCCCGACAAATCCATGTGCATGTGGAGCAGCAGAATGACAAGGGACAGCGGCACTGCCTGGATGCCCAAAGTGATGCACGTGCAGAAAAGTCGGCTCAGAGTTGATGTTGTAGTCACAATAAGACTACTAAATGAGAGTATGTCACTTCCCTGTGAGCAGTAGTGACTTGGTAAGTCATGGATAATTGTAAGTGAAATATTTTCTCCAGGAGTATAAAGGAGTGATCAAAATTTTGCCCTGGCTTGCAGTTACTCTCCCAGAGTTAAAGACAGTGGTGTCAACAAAAGAATGAACAAGTGTTCACTCAGCACAGAAAAATTTATTCCTGTGATACCCAGGCGTAGAAGTGAGACACTAGCGAATAGATGGGAGGAATTTCCATAGACAGGGCAGTGGAGAGAGACCAGCAACATAGACAGGATTCAGGCACAGTTAGGGGGGGATTGACACCAGTGGGGTAAAAGATGCCTTAATTCTTCTGGTGTGATGGCTCTGCATGGGCATGGCCAGAGGAATAATACCGCAGGGAACTACTCATCCAGACAGTTTGGCTACAGGCCAGGTGTTAATTTCTCTGGGTTCCTGTGTGGGAGCAGAGAAAGTGAAAAAAAGTGTTAGAAATTAAAATAAGATGAAGATGTTAATGATGTCTGCCACTAAGTTTCTTCTTAGGCAGACACAGCCCTAGAGTAAATGTAGAAACAAGTTTGTTATATTTTATTTATACCAATTTTCATATGATTAATACAATATTCTTTTTTCCTTTAATACATTTCTTGGTAGAAGAGATGTAGATGTTGGTAGAAGAGGAGTGTAGCTGGGGAGATATATTTTAGTGCAGTGCCTTGAGAAGAGCTCTTGCCTGACATTCAATAGTTAAGTTATGAAGTATCGGACACTGGAGTAATAAAAACCTACTTGCTTTCATCTTGTAGTTAAAAAATGATTAAAGTATAAAATCGCATGTGCCGACATCAGACCTCCACCCACAGAAAGATTTAAGGCTGTCGGGGGAAAAAGGAAAGTTGAAAGACAGCTTAAATATAATTCTTCAGAAATTGAGCTGCTTTGTTATTTCAAAGATGGTCTGAGCACAAGAGATTTTTCGTACTCTATTTGTTATACTAGATCTAAGAACCTTATCCCAAGACATTTCCTCTTGCATGTAACCAAAAGCTGAAAATTGCTAAAAGGTAGCATATCAGAGAGCTGCATTTCCGTATTTTCTGTTGAGCTGAACTCAGTGAATTTACAGCCTCCAAGATTCCCCCTTCCCCTCTTGGTACCTCCACGCTGCTCGAGGGGACCCCTGCCCTCCCTTTTGCTTGTGTGCTGCAAATAGAAAAGACTGGAGTGTTCAGTAATAGAGTTCGCAGGATTAAAATCTTTCTTCTTTCAATTCTATGCATATTGTCATCTCCCAGGCACATGAAATTACCTTGTGGAATTGCAGTTATGAACTTGGTTTATCTAATTGTTCAAGAATACAGAGACTTGTTGGAGTTGGGTTTCTGGCCCCTGCCATGCAAACTGCTCCAGTGAAGGCACACCCTTACGCCCACACACAATCCTGATTCAAGTCAGTAGGAAGCCTCTGTTTTTGCATAATCATTTTATAGCCAGTGTAGAAGACTTAAGAATATGTATTAGCTGATGCTTGAAGAGTTGCATCTGCCCAGCCAAGCTTCTTAATTCTTCTGTAGCGATGCCTTTTCTAGTGTAAAGTCAATATTTGATCTTGCAGTATCCTTGGCTATATTAGATAATTTTGATTCTCTATCCAATTATAGATCCTTAGCATTTTGTCAAACATTCTTCAATAAAAGGAAAGATTTTTATGATCAAAAAGCACAGAAGCATTCATTGGAAATTATCCTGGAGATCAAACAGAACATTCGACCAAGAACAGTGAATTGGGTTTCAGTAGCGCTGTGGTCATTGCTGTCGACATGATGATCCTGATCAGAACTTGCTGTTTCACTGATGATAATGTTCTGTTCTCTGAAAATTGAAACCTAGAAAATACACCAGGTAATCTCTGAGTCATGAGATAGACTAGGACAAGAAGACTTTAAGACTCAGGTTTCTGGAGTCAGTTTTTGTTTGCACAGGATCAACATTTTTGCATGTGAATTGGCGCCATGTTGGCAAACGCCCTGCTGTTCTTCTACTGTATTCTTTACCAGATGTTCATTCCTGAGGCATACACTTCAGAAAACTTCTTGTTCTCAGGGATCAGTAGGATTTTTGTAACTCACTGTTTTGATCCACATTGCCCTTCTCAATACCAATATTTAAACATTCTGAGTCTGGCTGCTAGAGTAAAGCTCATTTTGTCCTTCCAACCAGCAGGCATCCACTTGGCATTTCAAGAGGTCCCACACTGCTACAGGACAAGCTCCTGAGGCACTAGTGTCATCTTTTGGGAAAGCTACACACACATCTTCCCCATGTGGACAGGGGAACCTTCCAACGATGGAGACCAGCAACCCCGTGTTGTTTCCTGGAAGGACCATTTTTGCCCTGATCATCAGTAAAGTACACCATGATCCAAGTAGGAAGCCACTTCAGATGAGAAACTTAGTGTTAAACTCTCAGGTTCTTCTGTATGAAGGTTTGTTTTCTGGACAATTTCAAATTTTCATTCCCATATAAGATGGAAGGTGCTCCCAAAGAGTAAAACCTGGCATGATGAGACAGAGTTTGCCTCTTGGAAGTGCAAGCCTGTTCTCCAGCATCTCAGCCCCTTTGGGGCATTAGTCCCTTAGGGGCCCTGAGGGACTGGTTTAGGATATTGTTTAACCTTAAGTTAGTCTTAACAATTGGAAGTAGAAGCATAGAAGTGTGATGTAATAACGGACATAGCAGAGGTGCGTAACACACAGATTAGGTTTAAATGGGAAAAGAAGTGACAGTTCCACATAAAAGCACGGCAGCGGAGATCTCCATGTCTTGGCCAGCTTCACCTGCACTGACAAACGTTATCTGGCTAAAAGGGTATGTCTGTTGGGAAATGGGCAGAGCTGTAAAAGAGAGGTGCCCAGTCAGATTTGTTGAGAAAAGGACATCATGTGCCTTTGGGTTCCTCTGAAAATGGGTAACATGAGGTTTTTATGGCTCATTTCAGAGGGCTAAGGTTTCACTTGGGCTTCTACAGCAGCTTGATGGCAATGGACATGTTCTAAATGGTCAAATCCCCTATGCCAAACAGAAATAACTAATGCATTCAAGTTAAAATAGTAAAGAACATCTTGAAACTTACATCTACAGAAATAAGCCCTCTAGCTACTGGTAAATAACTATTTATAATTGCCTGTTGGGATGCCTGACATCAGATGGTTGTACTAGTAACATGAGAACGGTATCTGACAGGTTGGGAAAAACACATGGCAGGAGATGGGAATAGTGATTTGTAGGCAAAATTTGGAAGGAGGGGGAGGGAGAGAACGGCCAAGAATGTGCTTTACGTTTTAAGAAAGTGACATTTCCTACCACCAAAACAAAAACCTGAGAAAGAAAGCACATTCCAAAATGATATCATCACATTCCTTCTATACAGACAAACATGTGCCACTGTAGCTGCTGTTTCCTGTGTTTGTGATTTCTCTCAATGAGTGTTTCAGTGAGAGGTGCTTTCAAATAGGAAGAGAAGTTCAGTTTCAATGTCCTTAGGAGCCTCTTGGCAAAGCCAGAACTTCTCTCTCAGGCCAAGACCGGCTTAAATAACAGTGTCTGGGTTGGACAATACACCAGCTTGTAAATTTGTGATGTAGGTGGAAGGCAGGTTTTCCTGTCTTCGGTGACACTTTATAGAGAATATCCATATATTCTGAGCACTAGCTTTGATTTCTGTTGGATGCTTTAGGCTGAGCAATAGACCCAATATGAGATTTTTATTTGTATTGTACTGAAACAGAACCTGCAAAATGTCTTCATTTCCAGGTTTGCAAGCAGATAGGAGGCCTATGAGGCTTAAAAGGATTTGTGTTAAGGTGACTCACTGAGTGTAGCAAACCACTGTAATACCTGACCAGGGATGTGGTGATTCTCCATCATCAGGAGACTGGAGCAAGCCATAGTTTCTAAACCACCAACCACAAATTGAGACCACAGGGTTGTGCAGGAGCTTCTACAGGAATTTCTCTGCCCTGGATTACATCAAAGGTCAGACTATCAGATCATGAGATCATGACAGCCTCTCTGGCCTTAAAACCTGTATGATTACAAATCTATGAATTGCAATAATTGTCCGGCTTTATTCTTCTACTGCTAGAGAAGGCGTTCTGGCCTGGGGAGCTATGAATGCATGGGCTGCCACAGCCAGAGCTCAGCATGGGGCTTTGCCTGTGCTGTACCATTCAAGATAGGGAGAAAGGGAAAACAGACTCAGGTTCATGTGAAAGTAGTTTACAGGCAGGTGACTTGCTGTTTTTCTGCTCTCTGCTGAATTCCATTCTGGTATAACTCAGTGGTTTTCCACAAAGCCACTCCTGCTGTTACTGAAGGGAGAAGAAATTCAGACCTAATGAACTAAGAACAGGAAAGCCCCAGGTTCTTATG
>JAVSBS010018770.1:13325-42323 GCA_033124195.1 Coracias cyanogaster | reverse complement strand
ACATTTCCTTCCTCTGTGTCTACTAGCACTAATCTGGATTTAGGAGGAAATCTAGGTGATAGGATCTCTCCTGAGGCTGTGGTTTAATAATTCCTGAAACCCAGTAGAATATACTCTTTCTTGTATTTAAATTACATGACTTTGAAACTGTATTTCATTGTCTCTTAAGATATCTCAACATCTATGCAGTGAAAATGGTCTCTTTGCCCTTATTAGAATATATGAATGAGGGTGTACCTTCAGAGTCATAACGAAGGCAAAGTGTCTGTGTCTGTAATAGCACACCAGACATGCCCAGAAGTATTCCTGCACAGACGGGCTGTCAGGTACTGCCACACGTCTAGGTCAGCAAGCCTTCTTTCACCACTATGCTGTATACAAAGGTTATTTGGGGGCTGATCCCTGGAATAGGCACTACAAAATTATTTGGTAGACTATGAACAGGCATGGGCCAAAGGCCCATTCTGACTGTATGTGGTGAACGGATCGCGACACTGTATATCTCATTTATAGTGCCCAGGAAGGCCTTCAGGCACTATCTACCACTGTAGCCGTAGCCATAGCCAGCTCAGCCCAGACATAAAGAGGGATGTAAGAATTTTGTTTACAACCAAAGCAACACTTAGCAGAAAAGCTTCAGACAGCTCTGAGGCAAAATCAGAGGTTTCATATCAGAAAATCCATACCATACCTTTGATGTGCTAAAGTAACAAATCATTTTGGACAAGTGGTTCTGAGATGCACTGTTCTTTGGCAGATTTTTTGATTCTTGATTGCCAACATTGCTATTGTCATGAAAAGTTCCCAGCTCCTGCCAAGGTTTTGCAAAGCTGGCCTCTTTAGGCAGACATTGAAGTCAGTCTTTTAACAGCAAGCCCACTTAAAAATCTGAGAAACTGAGTCTACTAAATATAATAAACACGTAGGGCTGAGAAATCAAGTCAAGAATTCAGCTTAATCTATCTCTTTACTTCTAAGCAAGGGTAAATATTTCTAGACAAATAATATATTTATAAAACTTCTAAGGAAATTATTTCTGCCACCTGTCTCAAAAGCATCAGTAGGTAAGTAGCATTACTAGAAAGTTTTTCTCTAATAGCTAATCCAAGTCTTTGGGCATTTAAAAATGTTCTGCTCCAAATGAAGTGTAAGCAATCTTTAATCTGATGGAAAAATATGGATTACATGTCCATTTGATCTTCATTTCCTCAAAACTGATTTGTTAAACCTCTCATATACCTTGTTGTATGAACGCTTTCTCACTTGCGCGCTCTCTCTCTCAGTGTCTCCAATTTGTCACCCGTGCTTCCCTAGAGTTCAAAAACTTTAAGATTTCATCAGTGTTGAAAAATGCAAGGTAACTGCTTATGTACAAAGTTCTTATGAACAAACTTCCAAATGACACAGGTAATGCTGCAAAGAGGCTGTACCATTGACTTACACTCAGTTTAACCTTCTCCACATTCCCCAAATCCTTCTCTAGAGTTACCACCCACCTAAAAACTAACTATTAATTGTATATTCATGCATCTGTTTCTTTTCCTTCCTAAATTTATTTTGCTTATGTTTTTTATTGACGATGCTATTATTATACTGTGTTATCTGTCTCCCTTTCTCCAATTTGTCAAGATCATGCTGAATCCTAATCCTAAAGTCTTTCACATGCACAGCAGTGCCATGCTGAAATGCTTTGGTGTTCTGATTAACTAAGCCCTGAGAATACTGGGTAGAGCAGAACTCACATATAGGTCTTTAGACAATAATGAAATGCCCTGAATCAAACATTTATAATGAAAGGTGTTTGATGGGTCTTCAGATTCATATTTTCTAAGGCTGTCCCACTGCAAGACTTTTCATCTTCATTTCTAAAACTTGTCTCTAGCTGTTTTTCTTCATTCATAATGAATTCCTCCTTCAGTGACTTCTCATGAACAAGTGTTTCCCCTTCCCTAAAACCATAAGAGTTAAGTGCAATGATGTAATGTAGACTAGAGGTGTAATGTAGATGAGAGCTTCTGATAACACAGCAGGAAACAGGGAATGCCCCCCGTGGGTTAGCCATGAGGGAGACTCATTTATCTCATCTCCTATTTTGCACAGATGTTCTTCCAAAATTATTCTTAACATCTTAGCTCCCAGTTAATTTGCCTTTTCTTTGTGAAAGGCCTAATGAGAAATCTCATCATGGAAACAAAAAAAGTAACAGCCCCAGGAAATGAATTACCTTTTCACTCATAGCTGACCTGATACGGTATTTGTAACTCTGCCTTTTCAAGCAGGAAATTGAATTAACTGACTTCCAAAGATCCCAATCAGCAAACATTTCCATGATTCTGTGAAGTAGATACTTGCTACTGATGGAAAGAGTTTTAAAAAAAATTTTATGCCATCTTTTTTTTTTAAATTAAGGTTTTTCAAATCAGAAATTTTCCCTGATTAATCAGTTTTACTGTACTGTTGGGCATTTTTAAACTTTTCAGTAATGTTTTTATTTAAGAATTAAATAAAATTGTTGTTTATCAACCCTCCCCTGTGTATCATACTAAATGCTGAATGGTTTTAGTAAAAAAGGGGGAGATTTTGAAAAAAAAAAAAGTTTTTTATTAATTTTTTTTTTTACTTTTTAAGTAAAAAAGGCAGGTTTAATAAAAATGCTGATCACCAAAACTATCAGAAACAATAAAAGCAGTATGAAAAACTTTTTGAGCAAAGTAAAATGGGTATTTACCATACTCTGAAAAAGTAGAAACATCCTCAGCATTCTTGAATTTTTATTTTACAATTTAATTTTCTCGATTTTCATTCATGATCTTGTATTTTCTGAATCTCACTAATTTAAGACACTTGTATTAATAAGCATTAAAGACTCCTCCTTAGTTTGCATTATCCCGAGCTCTGGTGCATCTCCTCTTCCAGAACCAGGGGGCAGTTTAACAAAGGCTATTCCTACATTTTGCCCAGGCTTTGTGCTTCGCCTGAATATGGTCTGTCATATGTCTGACACGTCATGAAGTGAAACAAGCCAGCTTCTCCTAGCAGAGTTTCTCCATTTGATTGGTTGTATCTTACTTTGCACAGACTGTTCAAAGCCCTGCCCCTGTCCTGCATGTGTTTTCCAGATTATTTTTTCATTCTTCTGTTGCACAGCTATGTGAATCAGCTCTGATTAAGTTAAAAAAAAATAACACCACATACAGGGTTTATGTTGTGGCAAGGAGCAAGGAAACTTTTTTAGGTGGGTGGGGAAAGCAGGGAGCATTAGACATTTGCCATTCATTAAGATTGCTCTTCCCAGCGCTGCAGAGGAGACAAGAGCACATGCTCTGTGTATTTTTCTAAAAGAAATGCAAGCACCTTGATGCTTAGCTGTAAATTGCTAGCCATTTACTTTGTTAGCTCCGTGACAAACTATATCCCATTTAAGGTATATAACTGAGAAGTGTCCTCTAGCTTTATGTTACTTCTTTGTGATTTTTCAGAAATATTGCTACTACCCTAGCATTGTTTTTTACAAGCAAGTATCTTTGTTGAAGAATGGAAAGCTTCAGAAGTGACAGAAAACCTTACTTCTAACTCAAAATAGTAAAGCACAGGCACAGAGCAGAGGGGCAAAATTTCCTTTTCCATGGTGAAAAGGAAAACGTTCACTTCTTTGGTGTTCAAAACAAACTCGTAAGAAGTAGAAACACACTTGGAACAAATGTTGGCAAAATGTATTCTTACAGGTTAAAGACTCAAAAGCTTTAATGAGTGCAGGAAAACTTGCAGGTCAAAAAGCAAAGGATTCCCTTCCCCCCCGCTCTGCTTGAATATTTCTTCCAGGGATCTGAGAACTGCAGGATGACGTGGAAGGGGGTAATAAAACACTTGGAGGCTCCGGGTGTTCCACAGCCTGGCCTCGTTCACAGCAGCTATGGACACTTAAAATTAAAAGTCCCAAGGAGTGAGAGTCATCTTGCCTCCCAGCTTCTCCTGTTTCAGAAGGGGCAAGCAAAGGAGGCTGAAGATTTCTCTTGCAAATATCTCAATCTTGCAAGCTTTAGTCAAATCATAATAGCACTTTTTTTTTTTTTAATGTTACTGAGGAACTGCAACAAAGCAAACAAAACTCAGGTCCTGAGATATCACAATTCTTCGTCTCAGTGTATCAGGCTGTGCCACTACCAAACTTTTCTGAGGAAAGGAAAAAAAAAAAATTTGCTTTTATTCTGGACTCCTCAGTCTTTCATTTTTTTTGGTGCTGTGTGGCTCTTAATTTGGAATTGTTGACTTTCTTCTTGTCCTGACCTCACAAGGGCCATACAGCATGCATACCGTGTAATTGGGAAGCGGTTCAGGAAGCTGCCACGTCTGTAGGGCTGCAGCATACAAAAGGAGGCGGAGGTAACAGGAATACCTTCTACTTGACAGACTTGGAAATTCTGGTGCCACATCAGCAAGGGAATATCCCAGCACAGCGCTCGCTCGCTCGGTCACTGCAGAAGTGAAACGCACCATACAAGTAATTCAAGACACAAAGCTCTTCCCAAATGCCTGCTAATTTCTGCCTTCCTGCCCATCACATCTCAGTGGGACTTGGTAGGTGTTATTACACATTTCAAACCTCACTGTTTAAAACAAATTAGTTAAATTCCATTTAGTAAACTAGGAATTTGCTACTCTGTATCCTAAAGCCTTGCAATCCACTTCTTTGTGAATTAGGGAAGAACTGAGACACAGAGAGACTGAGGGTAAGTCAAGACCATGTAGTACAATTCCGTGTGCAAATATCTGAGGTAACCTGGGTGTCAAAGCCTAACAGACACAGCCACCCAATGTTGCTCCTACCCTAATGTGAAGCCTCAGGTTTCCATGGCTTCTGATAATAGAATTAATTCAGGCATGCCTGCATGATGTTGCAACTCCCATGTACACATAATGTCATTCTTAGCTAGGTTTGGTACCACTGTGCTCACATTCTGAATAATCACCATATATGAAAATGCAAGGTTTTTTTTTTATTTAGATGTTTGGAAAGGGACTTTGAGCCACGTGTATGAGATACCTTACCTAGGTTTGGGCACACTGGGTAGTTTTTTAACGGAGTATGTCTAAAATCCTTCATTTATAAACACTTAGGTGTATTTGCAGTTCTATGAGCTATGAAGAGCTGTTGCAGGAACAATTCATTGCTGCATTAGCAAGGCCAAACAGTGACTACCTGTATGGATGCTCTCCCTGTAGGGATAATGGCACAAACACGAGCACCCAATTTGTTTGCTCAGCTCCTAAAGGTAGCAAAGTATTAATCAGAGAAAACCTTTCCTTCATGTGCCTTTTTACACCTATTTAACTGTATAGCTGGAGTTAATGCTCCAATGTGAGGTACCTGTACTGTGATAAACACTTGTGGTTTAGATTATTTGATACACAGTTAAAGCCATACAATATTTTCCTCTAATACACTCTGTTTAGCACATATGTTTGGTTTGGCCAAATGCTAACCATTAGGACTGATATTAGGGCAGCCATGTGCCTGCCTCAGAAGCCTTTCTGGAAGAGTTTAGTTAACATTGTTCAACTGTTCCTTAGAGCCCAGCATGCGAGTTCTGAGCTCCCATACAGCATTTTGCTGCAGATACTCTCAGAAAACAAAAAAGTGGGTGTTTGCTCAACTGTGGTTCTATCTCAGACACGATGTGTCTGAAGACAGAAAAGCCTGCTGACATATCCGCTGTAAAAACCATCCTTTGAATTATCACAGCTGGCATCATATGCTGATTATTAAGATCCATATTTGACCTGAGATGTCAAAACATGCAGAAAGGAACAGGGACATACAGAGACTTGAAACTGATCATAAAAAGCTTACGTTGGGAGCAATAAGGAGAAACAAACACCAGAATTCAAAGAAAAATGAAAGGAATAAGGAAGGTTTCCCCAAAAGTCATGTTTCATGTAGACAGGAGCAGGTTGATGTAGATTTTTAAAGGTGAACATTAAGGTATCCAAGTACTATTTTTCAAATATTTTGGAAAAGTTCAAAGAAATCATAAAGACAACCATACAGAAGTGTGTTGGATTATCTAGAATATAAATGCAATTATGGACTTTCCTCAGCTGGTGACTGATGCCCAGTCACCTTTTTTGCCTATCCTCAGTGCCCTGTTGAATCACCTAAACACGAGTTCCTGGTGTGGGGAACAGAGGCAGTATCCCGTTTTCCAGAATGGAGAGAACGGAATAATTTCTACATTATTTACTATATAAATTATGTGATTGTATGAAATCTAATATGAAATATGAGCATACGTCCCTCTGAGTCTAATCACTCTGTACAGACATCCCTGTGTATGCACGGAACACTGATATGAACTTACCGTCTGTATATCTAGTGTCCATTTTATGGTAAAAATCAAAGCAGCATGAAGTGGCTGAAGTGTCATGGCAGGACAGCAGCTGGTTGCCATCCAACTCTGTTACATTAATGCTCCTCTGCTGAAAGAGAACTGCAGGACTTAGATGCCATGCTAGAGGAAGTGTTTATTTGTCTGAAACAACATCTGGCTCTTTAATGAACTCCACAGGTGGCTATGTTGGTGGTTTCTAGTCTCTTATGTGGTTAGAGCTCTGTGTGGATAGCTTAAAAAGCCCATCATGTCAATGACTGGTTCATTCAGTCTGAACTATTTTTGTTGGACTTAGTGATACTGTGGGATCTGTATAACCTCACTAAAGCCTCTCCTGAAGTGGGTGCTTGAAAGCTTCTACAGTTCAGACCGGAAAAAGGGACGGTATGTTTGTGTGCATAAAGTTTAGCACAGGTAAGCTATCATCTAACCAGTCTTTCTGAAACAGTTTACCTAAATTATAATATTTTTGTCCTTAATAAGGAAATAAAACAAATTACTCACCTAAATTAAAATAAAATTTTAAGGTAGTTGAGCACACAAATACAAAAAAAATTGGAAGAATTAAAACTGTCTGTGGGGAAAATGTTCAGAGTCAAATAAGCTGTTAAAAAGTATACCTTATTTTTTTATTATCAGAAATGGTTTTGGATACTTAACACAGCTCGCAGATGAATTATTTTACACTGGCTGTAATTTTCTGTAGAAAACTGAAATTTTGATTCAGTAACATAATATTGCCCTGGACCATTTTTAGGGCTCCCCTCATAATAGCCCATTGTTAGCAATGCATTTGTTCACATTTCCTGATCTTCCCCACTGGAGATTTAAAAACATCTGGATACAAAAAACTCCTTGCTTCTTACTGCTTTCCAGCTTTTTACCTATGCAGTGAGGAAGATAAAGAGCATTAGTAACTACACCAAGCTAACAGAGATCAAAGAACAAGGTTTTTGCTCCATCTCTGGTTCAATTCAGGCCAAATTGGTCAAAAAGTTCAGAGAGGCAGCTACTGGGAGATTTCATGCTGATAGAGAACCCCTGTGAAGTGTAAGTTCTGGAGCTGATTCAGATCTATGACAGATCCTGGCCTCCTAGGAACAGCCTTAACCTGCAGTTCAGTTGCTTGGGGGCGGGGGGAAGAAGAAAACCCAAGGAGCTTCATGAGCAGCAAAAGAAATGAAGCTTGGTTTCCTCTGCCTCTGCTAAATTACCTGGTGTCCAGTAACATGACTGGGCTCTCAAGTGTCACTTTCCCAGAGCAGGGTGTAGAAGCTCTAACTCAGGTCTCTCTCTTCCACTTAGTATCCTGTTTCCATGAAACTTGTAGGAGCGTAATATTTCCAAGGCCTCTAACCCTCTCTCATGTGTAGGTAAAAATGGTCAGAAAGTTAAAATAGGATGGGAACAGAAAGGCACTACAATAGGTTGAGCCTTGTTAGTTCAAGAAATAGGAATTAAAGGGTTGAAGAGCCACTCTGCACCACATCCACCTTTTTGGTACCTTGACATATTAGTGTAGGGATAAATTTTAACATAAGCAGAAAAGCCTTTTGCTCTCCCTTCTGCTGATGCTTGGGGAAGTTACTCTCCAGCCCCATATAATGTTAACAGAGGGGCATAAAATTGGAAGAGGCTATATTCTGTTACATTCAGCTATACTCATTTAAGGGTAAACAACTGGCTTCAGCAGGGCTCAGGATTTCAACCCAGAAGCTTTACCATGGGCATGTAATGGAGTTTATGGACTCCTCAGACACCACAACTGATTGAAATGCCATGTTATCTCCAAAGTGATCTTTCAAAGACAAAGTTAAAGTGTGTCATGAGTTTCACAGAAATTGTTCATACCCTGAAGAGACTTGTGAGGATTAGTAGAGCGAACTCTGTTACCTGGAGTCCTAAACTACAGCACTGAGTAATTCTCTAAGATGTTTAAATTCCTTTAGTCATAGCTTGCCACCAGATCTAGGGTTCGACTTTCAGCTGCAATGCTTAACTTTGTATCACTTGAGGAAACAGCTGCCATTAGCAGGGAGCAAACCCAACTGATACATTTATTTAACCTGGTCCTGTAAAGTCACACTGTTTACTAATATATATTATCCATATATACATAAGATGTAGTGTCTATCTAGCAGAAAAGGACGTACTCTGATACCTTTCCATGTCAGTTATTTCCTTCCACTTCCATACAAAATAATTCCTGATTTCCAATTTCAGTAGAACTTCTACCCAACCAATATACTAAATCATATGAATATTTTAAATTTATTTCACAATTTATATGTAGATTATCTGCCTGAAGTATTACATGAACACAAATTAAAATGATGTGTTGCTTTAAGCATAAGAATTACTAGTGCATTAAAATAGCTTCTGATGTTCTGAAGAACACATCTTGCAGAATGACACACAATAGAAATGCAGCAATGATCTGTGCATGTAATGAATAAAAAGGTAATGGAAATTAGTATGATGCATGTTTAACCTACGATAAGGTTCATGTACACTTCGGATCTGTCATGTGAAATCCCGAAAAGTTCCTTGGATGTAGGGATGTTGTTTTGGCATGTTTGTGTCTTTTGGGGCCTAAATTACGGGGGGCCCAGGCAAACCTCATGAAGCTCAGCAAAGCCAAGTGCAAGGACCTGTACATGGGTTGGGACAATCCCAAGCACAAATACAGGCTGGGTGATGAGTGGACTGCAAGCAGCCCTGTGGAGAAGAACTTGGGGGTGTTGGTGGATAAACAATTGAATATGAACCAGCAATATGTGGTCACAGCCCAGAAAGTCAGTTGCATTCTGGGCTGCATCAAAAGAAGTATGGCTGGTAGGTCAAGGGAGGTGATTCTGTCCCTCTACTCTGCTTTTGTGAGGCCTCACCTGGAATACTACGTTTGGCTCTGAGGCTCCCAGTGTAAGAAAGACATGGACCTGCCTGAGAAAGTCTAGAGGAGGGCCACAAAGATGATCAGGGGGCTGGAGCACCTCACCTATGAGGACATACTGAGACAGTTGGGGTTGTTCAGCCTGGAGAAGAGAAGGCTCCGGGGCAACCTTATTGCAGCCTGTCAGTATGTAAAGGGGGCCAAGAGGAAAGACAGGGAGTGTAATGATAAGGTGAGGGGTAACAGTTTCAAACTGGAAGAGCGTATATATAGATTAGATATTAGGAATTAGTTATTTACTGTGCGGGTTAGGGAGACACTGTAACAGGTTTCTCAGAGTAGTTGTTGATGCCCTCTCCCTGGAAGTTATGAAATTATCTTCCTTCTTCACTGGGGCAGTGCTGTACCCAGACTTTTGAATACTCAGTGCTGAATCAGATAGACTGGACTCAAGCCATGTGTCCTGGTTTGAGCTAGAACAGAACTAATTCTGTTCAGTGATTTTACTTTTCAGCTAAGTCTCTTCTAAGTTACTGCACTTTATGAAGTTAACGGCTTATTTTTGCAGACCTTGTTTGCTTCTAGAAGTGATAACACTCAATGTTTATATTTACTACCAAGGACTGGTGTCCGAGGAGGACCCTGTCCGTTCTGCCTTTGATCCCAATGGGTGTGTTCTTGAATCCAGTTCTAGAATCCAGCTCCTGAATCTGGTTCCCATCTTCTGCCTTGTCCAGTCTGGGACTTCCCTGGTGCATGATCCATCAGTGGTGATGGTGACATAACTGACATCAGGAGGGTTAGGTTCTATCTTGGGTTTGTATGTATTTGTATGTGTTTCATTTTATTGTTATTATTTTCAGTAAAGCTATTTTAGTTTTCTTTTCCAGTCCATAGTTCTCTCTCCCTTATTCCCTTTCTCTTCCCCTTTGGGAAGGTAGACGGGTTAATAGAGAGCATCTGTCATTCACCTAGTGGCTGGCCCAGCCCTAACCTTTGACACCATGTCCCAGTACCAGCTGAAGGCAATGACTTCCCATCTCTGCAGTCCTGTGGGACTGGAATTCCTTCTGCTGGGGAGTGATATAGGGAAGAAATATGTGCAGCCTTTGAGTCTGAAAATAATGGAGAAAAGCCCCACACAGAATGGGTTGTGCTGGTGGAACTACAGAGGATTATTAGCCTCTGGATGCAGAGCATGAGATGTTATATCATAGGATGTCTCTGCACAGCTGTGAATCTTTCCTGTCCTTTTCTTCCCTAGCCCAATGGGGCTACAAGCCCATCTGTGCCTGCATAACACAAGTGGCTTTCTAATGTTGTAGCAGGGAAAGAAAGGGTGGATATCTGGTTTCTGAATCATGGCTCTGATTAACAACAACTGTCCAGATTGAACGACTTTCTAATAATAAACCATGAACATGGAAACCGTCTCTTCTAGAAGGTGAGTTTCATTCTGAGAGGAAAAAAGCAGGAAGGCTTTAAGACTCCCACCTCACAAGCACATGCTTTGAATACTAACCTATTAGATGAAGGACAGCAATTCCTTACCTGCACTATACTCTGGAAGTTTTGTAAATCTTATATCTTCTTTATCTTTTCATCCTATTTTTTGTACCTCAAAAAAATATCAGAACAGACATATCTTACTCAATCACATTGCAAATTTTTATCACAGGTACTTGTGACAGGAGACCTAGATAGGACTGTGTTTAATAAATTATGACAGTACTGTAGATATTTCACAACTACATGCCTAAATCACTAGGTACTTTGGCTAATCAGAGGGCCTATGTTGGGATGAAATGCGCAGAGGAGGAATGCAGATACAGGTCCTACTTGATACAGTGAATATCACCTGACTTAACAACAGTTTGGCAGCAGCCGTGATCCTGCAGCATGCCTCCAGCAGCAGGTAGCTTGATTCCAGAGTCCTTCTTTGAAGACCCATTTTTACTATAAGGAGCCTATAACCATTCCATATGAAACCAATGGATTTGAAAATCCAACCATTAGAGCTACCAATGAGTTACTTCATCAGTTCCAAGAGATCAGCTAATGAATATCATGCTTAATTTGGAGGGTAAAATGCTGGATCTCTGTCCTAATAAAAGTTTAGAATCTCTCTGGCAATGTGAGGATACACAAAGTGGGATGCATCCTACCTTAAATGGCTATAGGTTGGGTTTGGTATTGTGTGATACAGTTCTAATACAATTCATACTGATTTTTGGATAAAGGCTTATACAGTGGGTTTATCTCCTGGTGACTCCAGTAAATGAATTCTAAAACAAAAGCCCGTAAAGTTTCCTGTGAGATCCATACGGTTTAATTTCTCTGCCATATGCCAGACCTGTGCTGCATTCTGCCTGAAGGAAAAGGGAAAGGCATTTTCCAAACAAAGGACTGGAGTCAGGTGTAAAAGCCTTCTAGATCTGAAATAATATTCCGATAAACATCCACCTTCTGGAACTGTGCATCTGAGAAAAGCCTTGGACAACTTCTGCTTCCATGCTTGCCATCTGAGCTAAACACAGCTGTCTATTATGGATGCAGTATATTGCAACCTCTTCATGCGAAGACAGACACATAGGCTGATTTCAGCAAAAGTTCACAGTGGGCCAGCTCCTGAAAGCTCTTATTCTGTCTGAATAAAAGCCATCAATAGAGACCTACCTATTTAAGTGTAAAATCTGCTTCAGTCCCTACTAATTCAGACATCTCTTGCCCAACTCCTGGCCACAGGATCAAGAGTCCAGTTGTCCTCTCAGCACCTCCTACTCTGAGCACAGTCCCAGACAGCCAAGGGGAGAGGTCCCTGCACTCTTCTTGCACTGTGGGTGTCAGGGTCATTACTGGAACAGGAGCCGCAGAGCTGGGACTCACTGATTTTCATGTTTGCCAAAGAAGCAAGCCTGACACTGGAGACAAAACACATCAAGAGCCCTTGGAGGGTGGCAGAGTGGTCACACTTGCTCTGCTTTCCTGCAGACACAGTTTGTCTGAGGAAGCCTGAACTTGACTACTGCTGATAACATAGTTCACCCTTAAGTTGCCAGGCTAAAATATTTTCTTATGGTTTTTAGCTTCATTTTTTTCCCTCTGGTGCAAACTAGTAATAACAACAATAAAAGCAGCTTAAATATTTTTCTTTCTCTCCCTCTACAGTAGAGAAGATAATAGCAACATGAAGACTTGTAAAGGGAATTAAATCTTTTTGTTTTTTAAAAAAACACTTCGAGAAAGCAAGCTAAACTAAGGCAGGCTGCAACATGGTCATTCTTTCCATACGGTTTTGTTTATACATTGAAGCATATCTCTCAGGCTGTGACATTCAGTTGGCTACAATTTCTAGGTTAATGAGAAAGGCCTTGCACAAATTCCAGCTCTTACATGTGACTATGGCTTTTATGGCTACAACATGGAGGGAAGGGGGTCCCATGTTTATATTTACTTTTCTCAGCTGGAGGCTGTACAATGCCATTAATTCGTAAGGTGAGGCCACTTATGACTGGGGAGCCAAGTCATGAATTTTTATTTCTGTATGTATAGAGATTTGCCTGGGCTGAGTCCTCACCAATGCCGAGGATTCTTCATTCCAGAGTCTCTAGTTTTCCTCTGAAGCTGGAGTGCCTTGGAGGTTGTGAAGGGATCAGTTGATACAGCTGTATGTAGCTGCTGGCATTGAATTGTACTTGCTGAGGGCTTGTCACTACAATTCTGGTAGCACATGCTTAACAACTTATCATGCACAGTTCCTCTTGTTATCCAGACACGCTGATGACTGCAGTGATCAGCTGCAGGTTGGTGAGGAAAATTAACGCACCCAAGCACCATTTTCTTTAACTTATTTTTCATGTCAGTTTTAGAACAACCGATGACCACAGAATACACGCTGAGAAAATGGATCACTAACTATTTTCACTGTCAAAAAAAAAAAAAAATTACTTCTTGCATTTCTGATTTTTTCCAATGACTTCAAAATAGTCTAGTAATTAACAGGATGATAAATAGGTGTAATGACATTCTTCTAAAGTACTTGGCTTCTTTAGGACTTTCTGTACTTCCCACTGAAGTAGGATACTGAAGTTAACTGCACACAAGGATATGTGTAATGGGATGGCCTATTAGTGGCCTCAGGGTCCTAGCAAATACCTTCTTTATGGGTGGTATCTTCTGAATTGGGGAGAATAGCATGGAGAACACTATTATTCAATACTTCCTCTGTTTAAAAGATGTTCTAGACATCTCCAGATGCATAACAGCACAGAGTGCTTCTCCTCACTTTATCTGCAAAGGCCCGCTGTCTGGTAAAATTTTCATCATTTTGATGAATTAGACACTCCTACTATTGAAGTGCAGTAGAGCACTTTTTGTTGGGAAGATACTCAGTCTCTCTTTCTTATTAGCTATTGCTTTGAACACTCCAACAAGAATCAGGAATACAGAAATATCTCAGCTTTCCCACAACACATGCTCCACATGTCACATGCTCTACATGTCACCTCTGCTGAATGGTACATTCTTCAGGTGATTTTTCTGAAACTCGAAGCCATTCCCTTTTTCTTTGTCAATAAACACGGACAGATGAAAGCTCTTTTCTGATGCAAAACCAGCCTGCAAATCGCCAGTGACACTGTTACACTCCCACAAGCACAGGGAGCCAACAGAACTTCACATTCCTATGATCCACGCAGACATGGGACATACGTGGCAAGATGGCCCTGTGCTAGTATCCTGCCCAGGAAGCTAATTTCAACTTAAAAGATCAGTCGGTAACTTCAGAGGCTGGAAATCTTGGTCACAAGCTTAGTCCATTTGACATCCCCTGCAGGACTGTTCTGTAATGGTGAGGAGAAATGGAATAATGAAGAAGTTGACAGATATGCCACTCAAGGTTTTAGTATTAAAGCTGCAAAAGCCACTGTGGACTGTGAGGATTTACTCAGCGGGAAATGCAGCCATGGAATTTCTTACAGTGGGAAAACTCAACCCTCTTTCTCCACCTTCATTTCAGACTGCGCAAACATCATAGGAAAAAAAAAGTGCAACTCTGAATCTCCCTAAACATTCTTCTTACTCCTGCAATTCAAGGGGTAAATGCAACCGCATCCATTCTTATTAAAGAAAGGTTCTTTCTTTTGAAAAAAACACAGGAAATCCAATAGGCTAAATACCTAATCAGGTCAAGGAGTTAAGGCACGACAGTATACAGTGATCTAGTCTTGATTTGTAAGTGAACAACAGGAGTGAATCTTCCATTAAAAAGAATTAAGTCACAGCCAAAGGTAGCCATTATTTTAGCTTTGCAGTAAGCCTATTTTTTGCACAACGAATGCCTCCCCAGGAATCTGTTTATTCCTATTGTGTTTTTTGTTTGATGTTAAAACAAAGTTCCTGGGGTAGGAGGTTGGAAAAGAAAATACAGTCTCTTGCTACAAACTGTTAACGGACTCTTGCTTTGCTTTGCTCACTTTAAGTATTTTGCTTAGTTTGGCCCAGTACTCTGTTTTTTCTGGAAACCTCTCATTTTTCTTTTGGTCTGCCTTCCAAAACCACAGTGCACTGAAAAAGAATTTTTACTATGGCGCGTCGCTGCTTCAGAGATTGCTCGCTTTATACGTTCCTATATACCTGCACGCTATGCTTTCAGGACTGTATTTATACAAATGAAAAATATTTATCCCACTGTGCTTTTATTTTTTGAAAAGCAAAGGACAGAAGTCTCAGCTAGTTAACAGGGGATGATCCAGCTGGCATCTCTAATGGAAATGATTACCACAGAAACATTTGCAATCACTTAAGTGTGGGCTCCCATGATGCTTAGCAGAAAAGGCTGAAAACAATTCAAAATAAATGTAGTGCAATCTAAACAGGGAAGGCAGAAATGAAAGATAATTTGCAGCAAACAAAGAAAAAGCCTTTCTCACCATTCAGGGTCCATTAGCTACAAGATTTTAAAGTTATTTCAGCAACCCTGTCACACACACATGGAAAATTAACACATATGAAGCCTATATATATTCTGCAGCTCAGCTATGGCCATCCACATCTGTTTCTGGTTTAAGTTATACCTCACTCTGGCAAGGATTCAAAGAGCAGCAGTGGAAGTGAGTCTGGGTCTGGGACTTGACTGGGGTAAATGAATGCAGCTCCACCGAAAGAACTTCAGCTAAATCAGCTAATAATGTGGTGTTGCATTTCTAGAGACATGCATTTCTGGAGTTTTCCTCCCTTTCACTTCCTCTGTATCCAATCTCCTCTTCTGCACAGGAGGACTAGAGTTCATACCTTGGCCATAGACTTCAGTCTTATAATTCTATATGAACTTCTTTGCAATGCCAAGAAAGCTTAAACATTATTATATTCAGAAAACTGTTCATGTTCCTGTAAGATTCCTTTAATTTTTGCATTTAAGAGGATTATTCATATATTTATAAGTAGATAAGCTGAGGACATCATGTGATATGTACGTGTGTGTAGGTGTGCATTTGCACACATATATGTGTGGTATGTGAGAAAAGTATTTCATATAGAATTAACTCAATAAGCAGCAAATTCTGTAGTAAACAATTTACCGCGCCAGAACAAACTACACTTTCTCAATTAAGTAGGTAACTTCTCCTGCTACATGAATAAATTGAAGAGTGGAGAAAACCATTTCCTAGGTTGCTTCAGCATTTTATCTCACAAGACTGAAGTGCGTGTGTAGCTTTTAACCCCAATTACTTGGGTTTTAGTGGTGCATTGCCTTAATTTCACATAATTTTATTCAGAGTTATGCTATACATTTATTTTAAAAAAATTTTTGTGGGACTTTCTCTGAGAAGGATTTTTCCAACAGTAAGAATTTATGGAAAGAAGACCAACCCAAGTCTTCTTTTATAGCGTAAATTTTGCTTGTTTCCATGTTTTATATAGCCTGAAATATGCAAAACACAGCCTTCTACCTAACTTCCATAAAGTAATTTCTAGTATCAAAAATGTTCTCAAATTTTCAAATCCTCTCAGTGCTTCACCAAAGTTTTATTGAATTTATTCTCACAGTTGGTTATAGGACAAGGACCTGCTGCTGTTCACAATTAATCCTTGATGAACTGAGGCATGGATAAATGAAATGTGAGATCCACCAGAACTATTAACATTCTAAGCACTCATATCCTAGAGATCCAGAAAAAGCTTGCCCAGGTGAATTAGCACATGAGCATCCTTATGTTGCCAGGTTTTCTCCAAAGAAAAGTAATTTAGGAGCAAGAGGTACAGCTACAGGACTGCTTACACACTTAACTAATCTAAGAGACTTGGTACCCACATTCTTGTAGGGTTTCACACACATGCATACCTGCGCCTAAGTGCCAGATGGGCCCAAATTAAAGACATTACATTAAGATAACTTTGTCTGCACTATTTGAACTACCATTATCTCAGTTCAAGGTACAGTATTCACAGTCTTCACTTACAAATGCAGGACTAAAGAACTCAAGCTGTGTTATGGGATCATCAGCCAAATCCTGGGTTCTTATATCCACTTCAGCAATTGCTGTTGTGCTGGTTCAGCCAGCATCATTTTATGCTGCCATCAGTTGCCTGATCACACAAGCCAGCGCTGAATTCAGCAACAGCCCCTCACAAGTCTTTCAGACAGTCCTGCCATAGGTTCCTGTAGGCCCAACTCCTCTACTGCCCACTGTGGTGCCCACATCACCTGCTGGACACAACAGACAAAGATGGCTCCCACAGTGGCCCTTCACAGAGAATGGCCACCATGAGAGCTCAGCAAGATGCAACTAACTCCTGGTTAATATAATCCTGGCCTCGCCCACCACCCCAACCATGACCACCTGGGTGAGGGTGGAGCCACAGGTGGGCCAGGTTCTGCCTCTGGAACATGAAGCCAACAGAAACAACAAAACATTCTGCTAGGGTGTGACTCATCCCCAGGCCAACTCCAACTTCGGGCCACCAACTCAGTTCCAGCACTTCAATTGCTCATATATATGGCATGCAGGAATGATGAAACAATACTGAAGATAACTAAAGTGCCATCATATAGGGATCAGCTTTGGCCTGGAAGTCCTAGTTTCACACAGGCTTCTAATTAAAACAGAATGGGATATGCTTACTTTTAGGAGAGAGGAGAGACTGGGGTCATATTCCTATGACCTATTTTTCCTACTAGTTGTAGTAAGAAACATAGCAGTTGTAGTAGTTGTAGTTTCCAACATCTATACTGGTAGATACATGGAGCAAGGTCTATTGTCTGGGCCTGTGGGCAAGAGGCACAACAGAACTCATGCCCATATGGCTAAGCTCTCTGCACCTAAACTGAAATTAAGCCCTTCCTTTATTACTTGGGACAGACAGTATGGGGTGAAGTGAAAGCACACTGCAACTCAGTCCAGCAGCAGCTGGCTCTTACATAGGAGAGCTGTAGCTTCTGGGAGAAGCTACAGCCACCAGTGCAAATGAAGTAAGCTCAGCTATCTGGGGCTATACACCAAGTCAAGAGGTCTGTAGCAATCCAGGAATATGTCCCACATCTCACTGGTTCCCTAACTATAGCACAATCCTTCCTCTTCTTGTATTTGTTACCTAAATGACTAATCAAAGCAGACCGGGGACTATACAGAAAAACAGAACAGAAATTGTTTTGGTTCAATTGTCAGCAGCTAATTTAGACAAATGTGTGAAAGGAGCATTTTCTTAAACCAAATAGAGAAGGATTTATCTAAGTAAATGAAGACCTAATGTACCTGAGCTTGCCACTCCCACAGTGCCCTCCCTACCATGTTCCCTTCACAGTCAAGAACAAAAATGCATACTTTCATACTTTTCATCTCATCCAAAAGTAAGAGTGTAAAGTTGATTAGATGAGTCTCATCCTTGTATCACCTATTTTTTCTGTCTAAAGGGAGCTTGTAGGACTGCTTCTAATGTAGATATCTATAATGCAGATTTCTAAAGCTGGGCAGTGTGAAGCTCAGACTTAGTACTTGCCAGATAACCTCAGTAGGACAGTTACCCACAACTACACAAAGTATAGTCCTATCTAGTAGAGTTTGCATCTAATTGCATAGGAAGTCCAGGGAAGTTTTGAAACAAAAGTTGAGCTATATTGTAGATGCACAGAGTTCAGCATAGTCTGAAGGCTTTCTAGATCTGTTTGCCAGCATCCCTATTTAATCCAGCATCATATGTATCTCATAGTACAATCATGGAAGAATAACAGGCCAAAGAGTAGGACAGATGTACTACTGAAAAAACAATTGATGAGGATTCATACCTGCAATACAATTGGTAATTCTCTATTCCAGCACTGGTTATTTTGCTATTTGGCAGTCACGCAATTTTGCAGCAAACAATGGTTGAGCCAGCTGCAGCAAACAAGTTGAGGAACAGCTTCGCCCCTGAACAGTAGGAGGCCAAGCATAAAAGGGTGTTTCGGCTTTCTGTGGTGCTTCCATTTTTACATTCACCATCAACTGCTTTGAAGGTGAAAATAGTAAAAATTAGACCTATGGCAACCTGCTTGGGGAGACAACTTTTTCATTTTTACTCCGACAGCATAATATATTTCATTGGCTGATTCAGGATCTTCTCTTTGGTTTTTGTTCCTTTGTAACTGGCTTTCTGTGTGTCTATGGAGAAGTCAAAAGAAGGACTGAAAACTAGTGAACAGTGATTAAGAGAAATTTTCAGATGACCTGGAAAGAATGGGGAAGAGATACTAGGTTTGAAGATATTAGAAAGGAGAAGTTCTCAATAACATTTTTTTTTTCTTAAAAGAGAAGAGCATAATATAGGTTAGCTTTGGTTTATTTTAATATAACAGGAGTAGCAAAAGGATAGGAAAGGAGACACATTCAGTAGTAGCTTTTGGATATGTAAAATTAAATGGCAAAGTTTGTAAGTAGTGATTCCAGCAAGAATCCCAGAGTAAGATTTAATAATTTCTTAGTCTAAGTTTTGTAAATGAAGATTGGGAAATGTGAAGAAGATTAACATTTACATGGCAATCTGATTGAAGCTGAGAGCTTACAGCTTGAAAAAGGCAATTTTGCAGTCCAAAATTTGTCTGACTACTTTGTGAGGCAATTCAGCTTATTAAACCGCCAGAAAACAAGTACAAAAATAAAAATCAGTGGTTTTCAGCTGGTTTAGTGAACAGAGCTAGTTCACCAAAGAGCTAGATGAGAGCTCAACCTGGCAAAAGAGGGACTGTGCAGCCAGGACCACATGGGAATGGAACCACCTGTTTTGGCAACTCTTGAAATGCCAGACCAGCTCAATCCATCTGATGTAACTCTACCATAAGTAGGAACAGCACTGAGTCCTTCAAATAGTTTGTCTTTAAAATCCACTAAACCTACTTCACATTGTAAATACACAGACACAGATACCACATGAAAAGAAGCAGGATCATATAAAGAGAAGAATATTAAGTACTACAGAAACATTAAGGTGCGTTTTTCAGCCCGTGACTGTAATTTATTTGAACTGTTTCACCCATCCTCATAACAAAGATGCTCTATAAAGACTAGCTCACTAAAAGCAGTAAAGCTCATACCACTTATCTAGATAGTTTATATGGGCACCTACAGGTGAAAGTAGTAACATGTTATGTCAATTATTCCTGGTACCATCTGTAAAACAAACAAGATATTTTGCAAAAATAACAAAAAATCCTTTTTAATAATTTTTTTAATTAAGTGAACAAACTGTAGATCTTAGTTGATTTCATAATTTATGATTTTTAATTCAGCCATCTGTAAAGACTTTCTGTAGCGTATCCTTGTGTTTTTTCAGAATCTTAGTTTTGTGGAAGCAGCGAAGTACAAAGCAAACACATAATCATGAGTCATTTAATGAACTAAATTTTAAATATTCACTAGAATGAGAGGAATAATTGACTGTTTTTAAATTCATTCCTGCCAGTCAAAAGCATTTGCAGAGAAAATACTTTTCCTTCCTCTCTTTTGAAAAAAAACCTTAGGAAGAGATGATTGCTCTGCAAGAATGTCACTATTATATGAACAATCAGCTCCTGCACATTTATGATACAATTAGCTCACTATTCAGCATTCATTTACCAAACTACAGCATATAGACAAGCAATACATTTTTCACAAATTTATTGTTTGTGTTTAGTTCATCTTTTATATACACACATTAAAACATGGCCTTGCTGATATGCAAAGACACATGCTAAAACATAGGCTGGCCCTTCCCAGGCATCATGACAGCCCCAGGAATAAGCAGGAAAGGCTAGCGTCATCCATCATGCAGCTCCCATGGCAGAAAAGAAAAGGACGAGTCAACTACTCAGTCCCAAGGAGACAGCCATAGGAGGTTAAGTCCAGGATGTTATTTCAGTCCATGAATCTTACCACCACACGGGAGAGAAAAAAAAATCAGGCAAGCTTTTCTCCAGCTTTTCCCCTACTAAGCCAGAGCAGGAAACCCCCACTCATCACGCTGTGAACTGTGAATCTTCCCCAGAACCCAACTCTCCCCAAGCCCCGAGGAAACTTCACTTGCATGTCAAACACATCTCAGAGCTGGCTATGTGCCTTCTAGGTATTGCATACACGGCACCATGGCACTTTCAGCCTGTTGCAGGGATAGGCAGACACTGCTTTAATGCAACAGTCTCCTGCTTGCTCAATGGGAACTCTGTGGCTACTGCAAATATTTCATGTTCAAACTATGAGGGGGAGGGCAGAAGGCGGCTTTTCTCCTTTTTTTTGAGACCTTATCATTTTAAGCATAGATTCTGAGCACTGAACTGCGAGTGGAGCCTAAGAGAAGAAACGTAATGATGAAGGAATCCTACTGCAGCCACAGCAGCACTGCCACATGGCTAACGAGCTGGAACAAACCACACTATTTCTCTCTAGCCCTCCCCTTAAGACACAAGTAAACGTGGCTCAGCAGTTAAGTTCTCCAAACCAGGGCTCCAATTCTCAGATGAAGGAATTTCAAGGAAACTTTGCCACAGTCCTTTCAGGATTGGTAGACTTCCTTATGAAAGTATTTCCTTTTTTTTTTTTTTCCTACCCCATCTTTCTATTTCCAAGTCCCTTTTCTGAGGGGACTGCCTGCCAAAGCACTCTGAGATCATGCTGATGGGATTCAGAACAATCTTTTCAAGGCTTATTTCTCTTCAACATCTGTATCACCAGGTCAAGGGGCCACAGATGGGTGTTTCTGACCATGCTCTTCTTTAGAAGTAGAAGCACTGCTGATAAGTTTTCCAGTGTGTTTGGTGGTAGTTACAATCGAACTGTATTTACCCCAGACTAATAAGGAGTGAAAAAGAAAGAGCATTATCTGTTATGCAATGCAACTAAAAGAGAAGACCCATTCAAGGAGTTTTCCCAAGCAATTTCCAACAATTCACATCTCAGCAGTAAACCCTCAGCTGTATTAAAAGTAACTCTCCATGAAATAAAGTTACGTCCAGCCTTATCAAAGTGATAAACCTGATTTTATAGAGAGCTAACAATTTTTGATATTTTATTATATAAAATATACGGGGGTTTTTTCCACATGCAGAAGATGATTGAGATGGTTAAAAATGGGATATATACTTTTTCTAAGAAGACATCAATCTGGTCATTTGGGCTATGCCCAACTGGCATACAAAGGTTAGATATTTCTGAGAACAGCAAGGCAGGGAAGTTAAAATGGTTAAAGTCTTGAAACACAGTCTCTATAGGAGTGACACTACCCCAAGCTACAGGAACCAATGTAATATGAACTGCCAGTGAATTTCAGTCAGACTGATGGCTGTCAGTAAACATACACCAAGGCACTTTACGATTTCGTAATTTAATTCTCATTTTAAAACCATTTTGTATTTTCCTCTAGTTGCAGGTCCTGCAGTCAGATGATTAAATGTCCAAGAAGTGTATGCTGCAATTGCTTTGAATAAATTGCCACTGGAGGCTTAAATGAGAGTTTTATTGGATGTTGTGTTTAAATAAAAGAAGACTGCTAGATGCCACAGACAGATAGAGGCTGTGGTTGAACCAGTTCTTCCCAGCTGTCTTTCATACGTATCTTAGAGTAACAGATATATTTAGTTCTTTAATGTGTCTGGTTAAAAAACTATGAGTCATGTGGATGTTGCTGAAAGGTAAGTGGTTATTACACTGACCAAAGGGTGTGCCCTTCACTGAGCTTTCAACTTTGGGGTCTATGTTTATATGCTGTAAGCAAACTGCCTGTCAAATGCTGCACAGCACTGGTGAGAATTAAAGGAGCAGGAAAACGGAAAGATTTTATTGTCAAAAGTGGCTTCTAACAAAGCATGTAATTAATTAATCTCCGTGTTGTTTTTAAGCCCCCTACTTTTCAGGTAAGACCAAGAACGCTGCTGACCATTTCTGCTCAGACTTCCTCTGAGACTAACACCCCTTCACTTCTTCTGAAGTGCTGCATAAAAGAAAAGAGTGCTTTAAATACAATTATTTGTATCAGTGATGACTTTTTCTTACTAATATCCAGTGGTTCATAGTGGCTTCTTTCCCCCTTCTCTCTTACTACACTTCAGAATATGGAAAATACTGAGCATGAACTTTCTCTGCCTGAACACTGAAATCCAGAAGTTGCAAGCACTTTTAGTAAGAGGAAGGAGGAGGAAATGGCTGCAGCTATAAAGAGCATTCGGAGGGCTGGAGAGATACTGTACTTCCCAACAGCTGCATTGCATCAAGGCAAACCACAAAATAGTTTTGCAGCAGCTCCCTAGAGCACAGTGGAAACAAAAGCCAGACAAGGCTGTTTTGCGTTGGGGCTTGTTTTAATGGTGAAGGGTAGGAGGGAGAAGGGAACAGAAAGCTGAAAAACCCCCCAACCCTATGCCCATATCACACTGTGTATAGTCTGCTGTAAATATATAGGTAGCTCGCAGTAGTGCACATCATCAGATGCTACCCATTTGCTGTGATTTATGTGCTGAGTTTTTAGGGTAGTATTAATGGAGTAGTCAATTACAGTATTAATCTACTAATATAGGCAGCAGTAAAGGAATATCTAAAGATATAGATAATGTTGATTCTCAAACTAGTGGCACTCTGAAGAAATGTAATTTAATTTAGAAGTTACAGCAGATTAGAGCTAGTATCAGTGAGGGAAGCTTTTATGTTCCCTTTCAGAAAACTGATGTCAGTTATTCTGATTGTCTTTATTCTCCTTCTTTGACTCTCCAGGAAAATATAGACTTTGTTGCTGTAGTAAGAAAAAGATGCATTGATTGTCAGTGCCGCTGCCTGTAACTATTCAGATACTTAACTTATAATGAGAGGGTTAAGAAAAATAACTCCTCCCTTGGATCTCAAATACTTCTGCTGAAATCATAAGAATGTCTGAGCCGAAGTTCCGTCTCCCTCCCTGCCCCCCATTCTCCAGGCTGAACTTTACTTAAATAAACTATTTTGGTTGGAAAACATTCCTTAGGTCTATTCTGACTCATGATTTCTCTGCTGCTTTAGAATCTTTGAAACACCAGGCAACTTGTCAGAAGTTTCACTCTACCTAAACTGCTGGGGAAAAAAAGGCAGCTCCTCAATTCCTTGAGCACAGGGAGCTCAGCCCAAACAAAGTCACCACTCTGGGTGATGGCTATTGCATGACACATGAGGAGGGAACATGGGCTCTTTCCTAGATTTTCTAGTCACACTCTCAGAGGGACATGGGCTGATGCAGCACTGGCTAGTATCTTCATCAGTGACACAGGCAGCGGGATCAAGTGCACCCTCAGCAAGTTTGCAGATGATACCAAGCTGAGTTGTGCAGTTGACACACCTGAGGGATGGGGTGTCATCCAGAGGGACCTGGAGAAGCTCGAGAAGTGGGCCTGTGTGAACCTTATGAGGTTCAACAGGACTAAATGCAAGGTCATGTACATGGATTGGGGCAACCCTCGGTATCAATACAGGCTGAAGGGTGAAGGGATTGAAAGCAGCCCTTCAGAGAAGGACTTGAGGGTGCTGGTAGGTGGAAAGCTGGACATGAGCTGGCAATGTGCGCTTGCAGCCCTGAAGGCCAATCATATCCTGCACTGCATCAAAAGAAGTGTGGCCAGCAGGTTGAGGGAGGTGATTCTGCCCCTCTACTCTGCTTTGGTGAGACCTCACCTAGAGTACTGTGTCCAGCTCTGGAGTTCTCAGCATGAGAAGGACATGAATCTGTGGGAGCACATCCAGAGGAAGACCATAAAAATGACCAGAGGGCTGGAACTGTGAAGAAAGGCTGAGAGAGTTGGGGTTGTTCAACCTGGAGAAAAGAAGCTTATTGTGGTCTTTCAGTACTTAAAGTGGGCCTGCAAGAAAGATGGGAATCTTTTTAGCAGGGTCTGCTGTGACAGGACAAGGGGTAATGGTCTTAGACTAAAGGAGGATAGATTTAGACTAAATATAAGGAAGAAAGTTTTTACAGTGAGGGTGGTGAAACAGTGGAAAAGGTTGCACAGAGAGGTGGTAGATGCCCCGTCCCTGCAAACATTCAAGGTCAGGTTAGACAGGTCTCTGAACAACATGATCTGGTTGAAGATGCTCCTGCTCACTGCAGGGGAGTTGGACTAGATGACCTTTAAAGGTCCCTTCCAACCTAAATCATTCTATGATTTTGCATCCTGGCTTTATTTTTTCTTTTTTAAACAGATTTTGGGACCAATCCATCAAACAGTTAAGAAAAAGGCCGACCACTCCCCGTAAACACCAACAGAAAACTTATGGTGTAACAAGTAGAGTATTCCTGCTATTGGTACCACAGCAAACCCATAATTTAATTAAGATTAACATGTGCTTGTTTACCATATAGTGCTATGAAGTACAGATTTATGTCCTCCATCTCATAAAGAGCACAATGAACTTCCACAGTTACACAGTTCTAGATGGAAAAGGGTATAGACTCGATGGAGTTAGTGGTTTAAGATATATTTACATATCAATTTGTTCTATGTTAATATCTATGTGCACACACTCAGTTCATATAAACTGCAAGCTAATAACCCTTTTCCTTATTCCTTAAGCAAATAGAGGTAATCTCATTTTCTCATGTTTTTCACAGATTTCTTCATCATGCTCAGAGACAGTGATCACGGCTCACCTGGTGCCAGATGATTTGTTAAACCACCTGTACATAGTAGTTTACATCCTTGTGCTTACATTGTATACAAAGGCCTGTGAAGACTGATAGGGCTCTGTGTTTCTTTTACCAATAGCGTGACTGCAGACTATTTTATTCCAAGGAATGGTGTATGCTTCATCTGCCATCAAAGGGCAAACAGTATGGTAAAAAACCTATGCTAATATCTCATAGCAGTGAAACGAAAGAGCTTATAGAACAGAAAGTGAAGAATCTTCTGTACAGGCTGGAGTAAGTCAACCCACTTCATGTCCAGGACCTGCGGCTGTCCATTATTAGCTGTTTAGTCCCAATTGCATTAAGTAGCTCATAAAGAACCACCCAGAAATCAAGTCTACACCCATCCTCTGCAAAGCCAGCTCTATCTGCTAGTACAGCTCCTCTCACGCCCCACCACAGTCCTTCCCACACAGCACACTGCTCCTACTTCTCTCACAGCTGGCACAAGGCTGCAGATCCTGGCCCATCAGGAAAGAGGCAGATGTTTGGTGCCAGATGAACAGCAACCATTTCACAAAACTCCTCACCTTCCCTCTGTCTCTTTCCTATGCTACCTGAGCACTACCTGATTGAGCCTAGCTGCTTTCCCCACCACGCAGCACCCAGCTTACGATACATTCACATACAACGTAGAAAGCACACAAGAACCCAGGTCAGCTAATTGTGGGGCAAGTCCTGAGACATTTTTTTATTATGGGGCAAGTCCAGGAATGTGAGTGAACCTTAAGAACAGATTATATCACATATACATATATACAGGTATACCTGGAAGACAAAGCTTGCCTCAAGCCATTTCCCAACCTTGACCACAACCCCTCTAGGTCCCTCTCTACATGTTTTTTCTGTGTTTTGTCTTCTATCCCTGCACCCAAATGCAAGATGTGTTTACATTCTGCCTACCCAAGAGACCTGCAAAAATCAGATCAGCATGATGATATAGTGAAATAGTTGTTAGCTGGCTCTCTATAAACACACGTGTTCAAATTACGGCTTGAAAACAAAGTAGGGCTTGTTTTTCTGGTTGTTTTACAGCCTTTCTTGATGGATACAGTCTCTGCAAGTGACAATATAATCTATTCCTGGCAAACTCATTAAGAAATATATGTATGAAATAAAAAGCCACCTTGCTGTGGTTCAAAGCTAGTGCCTCAGGCTCTCAGAACCATGATCAGCCACAAATTTCCCTCCAAAATTTCTTCAGAAGTGACTAACATAGAGCTAGTCATCAAGACAGCATCTTCCGAGTTGTATTTTAATGGCCAGACAGTTTTTGCGGACACCTTCCTAGTGTGAAGAAGACTGAAATTACATCTACTATTGAATTCAGGTGGCAAGAATGCCATTTCCCAACCTTACTTATTGGTATGCCAACTCAGTAATGAATAAGGCCTGACATTCACGTCCTGCCTGATGAACCTGATCTCCTTCTATGACAAGATGACCCGACTATTGGATGAGGGAAAAGCTGTGCATATTGTCTACCTAGAATTTCAAAAAGCATTTGACGCTGTTGCCCATAGAATTCTCATGGAAAAAATGGCTGCTCATAGCCTGGATGAGCATATGATCTACTGGATCAAGCACTGGCTGGATGGACAGGCCCAAAGAGTGGTGGTCAATGGAGTTAAATCCAGCTGGCAGCCAGTCACAAGTGGTGTTCCTCAGGGCTCAGCGTTGGGACCATTTCTGTTTAACATCTTTATTGATGATCTTGATAAGGACATAGAGTGCATCATCAGTAAGTTCGCAGATGACACCAAGTTAAGCAGGAGTGTTGATCTGCATGAGGATAGGGAGGCCCTACAGAGAGACTTGGATAGATTGGATTGATGGGCCAATGTTAACGGTATGAACTTCAACAAGGCCAAGTCCCTGGCCCTGTGCTTAGGCCACAATAACCCCATGCAACGCTACAGGCTTGGGGAAATGTGGCTGGAAAGCTGCCTGGCAGAAAAGGACCTGGGGGTACTAACTGACAAGCAGCTGAAGATGAGCCAGCAGTGTGCCCAGGTGGCAAAGAAAGCCAATGGCATCCTGGCTTGTATTAGAAATAGTGTGACCAGAAGTAGGGAGGTGACTGTGCCCCTGTACTCAGCACTGATGAGGCCACACCTTGAGTATTGTGTCCAGTTTTGGGCACCTCAATACAAGAGATTTATCGAGGAGCTGGAGCGAGTGCAGAGGAGGGCAATGAAGCTGGTGAAGGGCCTGGAGAATAAAGCTTATGAAGGGTGATTGAAGGAGCTGGGACTGTTTAGTTTGAGGAAGAGGAGGCTAAGGGGAGACCTCATCACTCTCTACAACTGCCAGAAAAGACATTGTAGAGAGGTTGGTGCTGGGCTCTTCTCACAGGTAATTAGTGATAGAACAAGAGGGAACGGCTTCAAGCTGCAACAGGGTAGTTTTAGACATTAGGAAAAAATTTGGACATTAGGAAACAATTTTTCACAGAAAGAGTAGTCAGATACTGGAATAGGCTGCCCAGGGAGATGGTTGAGTTACCATCCCTGGATGTGTTTAAGGGTCATTTAGATGTGGTGGTGTGGGATATGGTTGAGGGGAGAACTTTGTAGAGTAGAGTTGATGGTTGGACTCGATGATCCCAAAGGTCTTTTCCAGCCGGAATGATTCTATAATTCTATGATCTGCCTGCTATCCAACGAAGGTGCAGTTTAAATTTCTCAGGTTTTATTAGTTTTCTAGTTCTTTCCAACCTTGCTCCTACTGAGCCCTGCAGCTGGTTATCAAAAACTCATCCTGTAATTATTGCAGCTCAGAGAACCTCAGGACATTCCATCAGGGCTTCTCAAGTCCAGCTCCTTGTTTGCACAGACAGCCATTTCATACAATCAGCTGAGTAAATGTGTCTAATTGCCTCTTAAAACCAGCTTGGTTTTTTTTCCTTACTAAACCCATTGGGAGGCCTTCACAGAGCGTCAATGCTCTCAGCATTAGAAACCTGACAATCCCTAGCCTAAATGTATGCATGGCTAGTTTCTACTCATTTGTTCTTGTGCCAGCATTGTCCTTTATCTTTAAATAGCTCTTTCCTCCTCCCCATGTGTTCACCCCCTGAAGTATTTATTTATAGATTGCAATTATATCCCCCTTTGCTAGGCTAAACAAGCCAGGCTCCTTAGTTAATTAAACTCTGGTGAATGATGCAAGGCCAAGCATCATGGATGCCCAAAATCTGCCTCAATCAGGGCTACATTAACAGATCATCAGGCGCCAAAAAGGACACACCTAATTTTTTAGGGAGCTGATTCTAACTTCCCTCCTACTTAATGGGATGCTTCTTAGTTCAAGCTGCGATCAAGTCTTCACTAGCCAGTCCTCCATTTTATCTTTAAAGTAAGGCAGATGTGGGCTGCCTTTGATGCACCCTGTTCCATCCTGCTTGACATATCCAAGCAGCTGGGTAATCCATGCTACATTAATCACATTGGGGTTTATTTTAAAAGTAGAATTAAGAAGTGAAAATTACGTGAACCTCAGTTTCTTGCTTGTTCAAAACATGTCCAGACAGAAACAGGAAATGTGTGAGAGGCAACAGCCCTGCAT
>JAVSBS010018769.1:94868-105849 GCA_033124195.1 Coracias cyanogaster | reverse complement strand
CAGCTTTTCCAGGAGGATGCTGTGGGAGACTGTGTCAAAGGCTTTGCTGAAGTCTAGGTAGACCACATCCACAGCCTCCCGCTCTTCTACCAGGCGGGTCACTCAGTCATAGAATGAGATCAGATTGGTTAGGCAGGACCTTTCTTTGCTAATCCCAGATCCAGACATCTGTTGTTCCTCTTACACTTTCTAGTTCCCTTTTCTATGAGTCTCTCAGATACTATCCTAGGAAATAAAATGCCATCCCGTTAAAATTTGCAGTACCAGTTTGGACTGCTAGTTTTGTTTTCATTCCATTTGCCTTCTGTGTGTCCATCCAGGTTAAAAGTACTCTGCAGACGGCATGCTATGCGTTCACTTGCTAAGATAGCTTCTAACTCCTTATTCTGTCCTGTAGTCTTCTGTAAATCAGGATTTTTTTTTAAGGTGCTTAAGACCTTGTGTAGGTGAATGTTTCAGTATGGCAATATTACATATAGCAATATTTAATCCTCTCTTGCAATTTTTTTTAGTACCTTATGTATGCCGTAAAAAATGAGTAATGAAAATAATTAGTAACTTAATTGATGAAAAGAATTTTCAGTCCTGTGGTTGAGTAGAAGAGTGATGTTCCTGTAGATGCTACCATACTTCCTTTTCGTAGCTATCTACTGCAAAATTTACATATGAGAACCTTTTTAGAAAAATGTGATTGCCTTAAAGCTGCTTTGCTGTTGGAAGCAGTTATGTCAAAACAACATCCTGAAAGTTCCCTCTGATTTTGAAGAGAGGGAGTAACCAGCAATGGTTTATGACCTAGTTGCTTTGAAAATAACTCTGGATGCTGAGTAATGAGCCTGAACTTGGGAGAAGATGCGCAGCATGCATTTCATTTTGCATTATGAAGGAAGGGAGGACTTCTTTTTCTCTTCAACTTTTCATCCAGCTTCATAATTTTTTTAACTTCCTACCACACTTAAGGTAAAACTGAGAGAAGGTTATAAAAATATATTGCTCAAATAACAGGGAAATCAGCCTTATTTAGCCTTGGCCCCACTAAAGCCAATAGTAAAACCTCCATTAACTTCAAGAGGCCCGTGGCTTTTCTCCTGGAGACCACCCAGAAGTTTTGCATTCTTTCAGCAAGTATATGCTTATTAGAATTCAAGCCTTTGTATGAGACTTACAGTATTTACTCCACTGGATTTCTCAAATCTCCCTCTTGTAGTCAGGAAAAAGACTTCTAGCATCTAGCAGTGAAATGCTTAAAAATAAGGACCACACAACCTTAAAATTCAGATACATTGGTTTAGATTTAGAAGTAGAGTAGCTAGTAAGCTTTCAGCTGAACAAACTGTGCAAAGACTGCCTGATTCAACTTTTTTTTTCTGAAAAATATATGCTTGAATCTGAATACGGTTTTAGGTAAACGGCAAAAGTCATCCTTTCAAATAGTTAAATTATACATGCTAGCTACTTGGGTACATTTGGCTGCTTCTATAGCATTAAACTTTTCTTAGGGACCAAAAGTATGGCTACTGAGAATGCTGTTTCTTTTTCACTTGTTATCTACTCCAGCAGCAATCTTGCTTAGTATTTTAGATGATCTCTTCAAAAATGTCAGTTGTGTATTTCTACTTACTGTATAGCTTTTTTCCCCTCCCCTCCATCACTCTGCAGGGGGAGTTATTAATCTATCAGTGCCTATAGTGCTAACAGCTACTCAAGAAGACAAAGAAAGACTGGACGGGTGTACAGCAATGGCACTGGTGTATGAAGGTCGCCGCGTGGCTATTCTCCGTAATCCCGAGTTCTACGAACACAGGAAAGAGGAACGCTGTGCTAGGCAATGGGGAACAACATGCAAGGAACATCCCTATATCAAGGTGTGTATTTAAAAGTTGAAAATCGAGTCCTATTAGCTGTGCTGTTTGTGGAGCTGCAGATTAAGTGAAAGAGGTGTCTGTGACTGGTGTATTTTGACAGCAAAACTACTTTGAGAACGAATTAAAACATTTGAGCAGAAACAAAGGTGTCTGGGTTTTTTTTTGTTGTTGTTCTATGCAGCTGTTGAATAGTCTGCACTTAGTGTGAAAGTATAACGTCAGTATGTGCTGATGAAATGAAATTAGAATGTACTGCAGAATCTGTGTGAAGTTCCCAGAAGAGGGAACTTTGCCTTCTAGTTTGCCAAGGAAACACGCCCCTCCGGGCAGTCAGATGGATCATCAAAGCTATATATGCATTGTAAAGGCAAGAAAAACTTCTATTCTGCCTCAGTGTGGAGCACATGAGAACCTGGTTTAGATGCTTTTGAAATAGGCCCCGTTCCAGAAGAGTTCATCACTTAACTCTCTGGGGAGTCTTTGGGGGCCTGAGAATGACTGTAATGCAGAGTTTTCTCATCTTCATGTCTATCCCTTGTCTGAGTCTGACATTTTCTTTGGCTAGGGGATGGTGGCTGTAGCATCATTTAATTCCAACAGGTCCTCTATTTCACAGCAAAAATAAATTGAAAAATCTACGCTGTAAGTGGCTTGTGGCTTTAGTAGGTAATACCTTATGCTATGTCAACATTTGTTGTCATCTTTAAATTACATAAGCTGAAAAAATTTTCAAAACTTTGTACGAAACTTGGAAATCTTTTGTGATTACGTCTTAAAAAGCAAACGCATTCTCAGAAATTAACATTTCTGAGTGATTTCTCTGTCCTTTGCTAGGGTATGTTAAGCAGCTTGCCATAATTATTTTTTTATAAAGGGTGAGATGATATTTGAAGACATCAAAAGAATTCTAGTGAGGGCACAAGTTCTGTTGCCTTGGTAAAGTGCTACAATGAAAGAAATCCAAAAGCTATACTACTTCAAAGATTCTGATTTTATTAATAAAGTGAGTAGTTAATTGGAACTATCTTATTTGTTACTTTATTGCTGACCAGAATCTTGTAAGCTGCAGGGTGATACTGGAACTGCATTTGCTTTGACCAACAACTGTAAAGTTTGCTGCTTCGCTTATCAGTTTTTCCAGCCTTTTGGTCATGTGATAATGTTGGTTAAGAATACCGGGTACTTGCATTTCTATATATTAAAAACCAATTATTTATTTTGAAAGAAAGGCATATGCCTACTGAAGATTTGTGCAGCTCTGCTGCCCCATGGTATAAGAAGTCTCATGTGTGGACTATGTTCCAGTGATTCTTTATTTTTTTTAAACATTGATGCTTGACTTGAGACTGTCAAATAAAATTAACCTGGAACTCTTCCCTTGGTAAAGAAGTTTTCCCCGCTGCAATGCTCAAGATGCTCAGGAGAAGCTGGCAACCAATGCTAACAGGGATTTTCCTTTCTTTTCGTAGATGGTGATGGAGCAAGGGAACTGGCTTGTAGGTGGAGACCTACAGGTCCTTGATCGTATTTATTGGAATGATGGACTTGATCAATACCGTCTCACTCCAGCTGAGCTAAGGCAGAAATTCAAGGAAATGAATGCCGGTGAGTAAATGTTTCATGTTCTGTTTCTTCCTGCAAAGATGTATTCAAACGCTTGCTGCATCAATACTACAGGAGTTAGCATTGTTTCAAGGATGAAGATTTTGAATGCTCTCTTAGGTGCTATTCTTTGTCTTTTACTAGTACTAATTTTTATGATCTGAGGCATTGCATTGCTTAAATACACATGAGAAGCTGATAGTGCCTGAGTTTCTGAATTTTATCTTTCCATGCACACTAGATGTGTTACTAATCCAAGAAAAGATAATGTTACAATATAGTAGCATGTGATTTAAAAATAATTGGGTTCAGCTAAAACCATCGAGTTACGCTTGAGTGCTGAACTTTCACGCTCTTCTATTTTTAAATCTGTTCCATGCTGCTTCTGAGGAGCAAAACTTTGTTTGGCTTTGTTTGAACAGTGATGCAAGTAGAGAGGTGAAAAGTGGAAGGTATCACAATTAAAGATTGTGAGCTAATTGCTGGCTTTATATTGCAGAAAAAACAAAACAGTGTTTCTCACGGAAGTGTTAGGCAGATAAATAAGAGGCTGAGTAATGTGATAAAGAAGAGGACAATCAAACATACTGCCTTCATGGTGTCTCACTTCTAAGCGTGAGGGTAAGAGGTCATCCTCAAGAAGGCAAACCAAGATTGGTCCTGAGCTTTCAGTGTCTTTTCAGGGCTCTTTTCAACGTGGTCAGTATTTCCAGGATCTGCAGGTTTGAGATACCAGTCTTTGTTTTAGCTAGCCCCTAAATAAATATATTTGATACCTGAAAGAACTGTTCTCTGGATTTCATTGGCTCTTTATTGGGAAACGTTTTGGTCAGGGCAGTCTTTGCTGTCTTGCAAGGTACCTTAGTTCATCTTCATTTGCTGAGGGGAGAAATCCTGCTTGTGTCAGGGGTTTTTGTCAAAGAGTTTGTAATACTTTGTAACAGCAGTTAGCCTTGCTTTGTTCTTACTGTACATAAACTCTACTAAGCTGGTCAGGTGAAGGAAACTTAGGAAGGCATATTAAATGGCCTCTGGCTTGTTTTGTTGCAAACATGTTCATTTGTTCTCTTGATGATACACTGAGTTTTTAAGACAGGTAGCATAGTTTGATTTCTTCCTAGAATTTAACTTTATATGTTCATGCAAATGAAAAATCCAAAGAGAATATTATAGCTATTGGAGAAACTAGAGTAATTCTGTAGAAATCTCAAAAATTACAGAGGCTGACTCTACGGTTTTTAGTATGCTTGGTTTTTATTAGTTTTGCTTATTGACTATACTGATTTTGTAATATTTCATTATCCTTTAATGACCTGTGACTACTGCTATTATACTTGTTTAATAGAGTCCAGAGGAAAGATTATACTGTTTGAAGATTTTTGTATGGTTGTACAACTCCAGATAAAATAACTTGCTTTCCTTACATCTTTTTTTCTCTTTTTTTCTCCACAGACGCTGTCTTTGCATTCCAGTTACGCAACCCGGTGCACAATGGGCACGCTCTTCTAATGCAGGATACTCATAAGCAGCTTTTGGAACGCGGCTACCGGCGTCCAGTTTTACTCTTGCATCCCCTTGGTGGCTGGACAAAAGAGGATGATGTTCCTCTCATGTGGCGCATGAAGCAACATGCTGCAGTGCTGGAGGAAGGAATCTTGAATCCAGAAACAACAGTAGTGGCTATATTCCCTTCCCCCATGATGTATGCCGGACCAACTGAGGTAAATGCATCAAGAGCTTAAAACAAAACAGAATCCCTTTGATAACGCTATACCTCATGTTTTGTGCATTGTGACTTTTTTGGTTTTTTTAATGGAGAGAGGAGACTAATTTTCCTTGGGAAACCAGACTGTTGAAGCTCCCTTTGTCATCAATCAAAACATTCTTCTATGAAGAAGCTTTTGTATTGGAGGATTTTGCTGGAAATGGTGGGAGACAATACTGGGTTTATGTATTCCTTTTTTTACAGTTCTAAGTATATGATAATGAATTAATCCTTCCTTCTTTTTTACAGTCTTTTTCAGAAGGAATTATAAAATTCATTAACATACCAAATAGTTGTCCTGAATGTTAAGATACTTAAGCCAAAAGTTTGTATGTTGGAGGACTATACACAAATTAGAGAGGGAAAAAAAAAAGGCTTTGTTTATTTTTTGGCAAACTTAGTTTAGAGAGAATTGTTTCAAGGCTTTTGTATGAAATAATTCTTTGGCAACACCTTATTTAGAAGCCACATCTTCGGTTGAAATCCCTAGATGTTTATGGGAAGCAGCAGAGAGAACAAATGCTCTCATTTGAGAGCATTTCCTTTGGGGGGATATTGGTACTCCATCTCATTACCTTTTTTTTTTTTTTTTTTTTCTCCTCCTTTTGTGTCTTTGGTTTTGTTTTTTATTCCTCTCCATGAGTCACAGTAAGGTCAAATTCTGACCAATCTCAAGAGGTTAACTCTGTGGTTGTTTTTTGACAGATAGGAGGTCTCACCAATGGAATTAAATTAGGTGGGTGTTGCTTATTTTCTGCTGGCCAGTTGACTGATCAAACAGTTTGCACTGCCTTTCAGTCCAGAGGAAAAACTGTAGTCCAGACCTAGTTGAGGCATTTAAGTGAGCTGCTGTAGGCAACCTTGTACTGTTCCCTATAGACCTTTTGTGAGAATTAACAGAAATCTTCCACTTCAGTCTTGTATCCATGAGCATGAGGAGGAGCAAAATCCACAGTCCTTATTCTGAACAGAATAAAAGCTTTCTCCTTACCCAAGTAGCATTTCCAGTGACTTCAGAGTACAGACTGACAATAATGTTTGAAACCAAGGAATAAAAGAAACTCTTCCTTAAATAATTTTCCATAGGTCATTTAAGAGACGTCAATACCAGATTTGTTTCTGTAGCAGAAGTGCTTTACAGATCAACAAGCAGCTGCTAGTGTGGCTACCTACAGCATGCATGTGGCCTTTCAGTCTGTAAAGATTTTAATGGATATGCTTCATAAGCATCAATTTAGTATTTTTAATATTCTTGATAATTACCTTGGAAGAAAATAAACAGTTCTCTAATAGAAAACTCTATTTCAAAATGCAATAAATTCACCTTCTTAGGACAGTAAATGTGTTCTGCAGTAGTACGGATGTATAGAAATGGGACAGGAGCTGCTTGTTGTAGGTCTCAAACATGGTTTAGATTTACACTGTTCTAAATGGCCTTAGTCAAACAACTTCACTTACTCAAAATGCCGTTCGTACTTACTGTTACCCAAATGACAGCATGAAACTTAAATTTCTTAACTGTGCTAGAATATTTTCAGAACATGTGCTGCTAGCTGCTGTGGTGTGCTGGGATGTCATGTGTATGGCCAACCCTGTGCTTGTAACATTAAAATGATTAGCATAACTATCAGCATCCAGATGCTTCCAGAGCACACGGTATGTTTAAATAGCAGTGCATTCCTTCATGTGTCATGTCTGCCTGTGGTCAAGATGAAAACTGATGCCAACAGTAACTCATAACCCGTGGTTGGTTCCTCATTTCATTATCTGACTGGTGATTTACGGAACGCCATTCAAGTTGTGAAGTCATTTTACACTGTGTAGTTACTGGATAGGCCCTTTAGATTTGTGAAACGGTAAGGCTGCACATATAAGAAACTGCTGTTAACATACTTGCTATTTTTAAACTCGTCTCTGAGTATCCTTTGACAGACACTAAGCTATACAGATGGTATGACAATTCTTTTAGGGGAATATATCCCAGAATGAGAACATATACATCACTCCAGGAAATATCAATGTTTACCTGCAGTAATGTAATAGTTATTTTACTTTTCCTGTACTGTACAGTTAAATTTTCTATTGAAAATACTACATATAAAAATGAATTAAGAGAATTCGCCAACAGTCCTATAACAGAAGTCTACAATCTGTTGTAAGTGTAACATCTAACAGTCTAGGATCTAGTAAATACCGCAGTTTTGGGGAGAAAAGAATAAATCTTGTCACCGTATTTAGGAAGAGATGCATTTCTAAATAATCTGAAAGCATTTCTTTCATTGTAGGGTGCAGATGATTAAATAGTCTGTGTGCAGAATTTCCTTTGAAGTATCTTTTTTTTTTCTTCACCTTCAGTAGTAACCGAGCTATAGGGGAAAAAAGTGAATATGAAGTTGTTAGTTATGAAACCATTGATTTTGAAATGTGCAGCAAAGTCATGTGGGAAAGCTGTTTGTCAATAATTACAGTACTTCAAATATTAGGTGGAAGGCAGTTGGTGCATCCAAGCAAAAGCTTGGTAAAGCTGAAGTTTCTGATTTTGACACTGGTTCCTCCCCAGTTTATAGAAATGTTAGAACCTTTTTTTTTCAAAATGAGCAGGGGAAGAGTGACTAAATACTAACCAAAGCTAGAGTTGCTTTATCAGTTTTCATCTTGGAAGCTTGTGGTCTAGATCGGCAATCTTAGGGCTCTGAAAGCCTATTTCTAAGCATTCTTGTGCGGAATGTACCTAACTTATATGTCTTTTGGGTCTTAATATTGATGCAGACTAAGTGTTAAAGTCCTACCTTGGGCAACATCCTTGCCACTTGCACCAGGTGAAAATGCTGACTTTTTTTTATGTGTAGATAGGTTGTTTAGATCCCTCATGAACACTGTTTAAGTAGCCTATCTTGCGTTTCTTCCAGTGAGGTATTTGACTGCTATCTATTGGTCTTCTTACTGTCATTAAAGTAGAGCAATATACAGCTAGATCCCAGTAAGATTCCCAAAGCAGTTGCTTTTGCGTTTATCTTTTTGTATAAAAGGAAAGGGATGGCGGGTAACAACATCAGGAAGAACTGAGCTAAGAAATGGATGAGCTCCATCTTTCTTTCCCTGATTATACTGTTCCAAATACTGTGCTAAAATAACTTTTAAAGTATCCTAATGTGCAAATGAAGCAGAGGATTAGGATGCCTTAGCTGTAAGTTTGGTGGGGATTCACATAATTAATTCTTTGTTTTCTTGTGGCGCCGTAGAAAAATCATGTCTGATTAGGAACAAAGTGGTACTTATGCAACGTGTGCACATTTTAAGGGTCACATTTTGACCGTTTTCTTCTGTTAACACTTTCGCGCTGTTCTGTTCTAGGTTCAGTGGCACTGTAGATCCCGGATGGTTGCAGGAGCTAACTTCTACATTGTAGGGCGAGATCCGGCAGGAATGCCACACCCTGACACTGGGAAGGATCTGTATGAGCCAACCCATGGTGCCAAAGTGCTGACAATGGCTCCAGGCCTCCGAGCACTGGAAATTGTGCCCTTCAGAGTTGCAGCTTATAATAAGAAAAAGAAGTGCATGGATTATTACGACTCTGATCAGTAAGTTGTATTTTCATGTTAAGATTTTTTTTTTTCTTTTTTTGAGCAATAGCTGCCTTGTACCCTCTGCCCACATAAAAAAAAGTTTTAAACTCAATTCATATTGCTCTAAGATGACAGTGTTTAGATGTGGGTTTAGATCATGAATGCAGCTTTACTTTCAGCATCGGGGTCTGGTTTCACAGCACAACTAAGCTGATCCAACTTTAGCTGACACTGGAAGCTTTTCTTTTCCTCCCAGGTACTGGATTTTCTCCAATTCCAGAACATGTTGGCACAGATTGCTGAATCCACAGAAAAATATGGCTATTTATTATAGCAGTAATACCAGCTTTCTGCTGGTTTATCATTCTAAATATGCTTCTCAGGTGTCAGGTATGCATCAGGTATGATAGAAGAGAAACAACGAGAGAGTGCAGCAGGGAGAAGATAGTGGACCAGAGAAGATAACAAGTACCTATTTGTTCTGTTTAACAATAATGCAAAATGATGCCTTAAGTCATTGGAACTGTTTCCTGTGACTTCTGTGGAAATGTTTCCTGAGCTTACCACTTACCTGGTGAAGATGCCATTATATGTGACAGCGTTTTCAGCGTTTAGTTTTTTTGATCCAGTTACAGGCCAGGTAATTTCACCTTCTGCATGTTGCAATATTGCTTTTTGCTTGTGTGGCATAGTGGGCCTGGGAAGGTGACTTGTCATTTTACTTTAAATCCTTTTATTCAGATTATTGAACTGTACTTTTCTTTTGCATCAAACTGCTGTTGAAGTTAGTACTGAAATGCAAATTGTCAATCAAGATGTTTGTTTAAAAAAGATTAGCATTTTTTATTTTCTGTTGCTTCTGACTGAAGAAGTATGTCTATATAACACAGTTCGTCTTTGAAAGCAGGAAATCAGCATGGGATGGATTGATTTGTCAAGTCCATCTCTTATTTCTTGTTCTTCAACTGCTTATGCTGCAGTTACGATGAGTATAAAAGTCTCCAAAGGTTGTCACTGTGGCTTGTGACAATCAACTAACAAGTTTTATTCAGCAGCTTGGGTCTTTCTTCCCATGAATGACATTAATTAGTAGATAGTGTGCTGGCTTAATGTGGATTGTAAGTTATGTAACTGCTTTATATTTCAGCAGTAAATTCCAAGCACCTGAATTAGTCTGCTTTCATTTTTAAAAGCCACAGAGTGTTATTATCTCTTGCATAACTAAATAGAACTTTATGGTGTGTTCTTCTGTTGTTTGGAAATCTAAAGGAAAATCTGTTGAAACCTGACAAGAATTAAAATAGTTTCGCTGTGTATTACTCTACAATGTCCATATGTGTTTAGAAATTTGATGATTGCTACATTGCAGATGTTTTAAAATTGAAGCTAATCAGCGAGGCTTATTTAGCAGTTGTAGTTTGCTGATGTTCTTCCTTTGTCCTCCCTTCCATATAGGCAGCATTCCAGCGTAAGGTTCCCCTTAGTGCTATAAAGATTCTCTATGGATGGCATTGAAGCATCTTGATTTTTTTCTCAAGTGAAGTGATAGACAGTAGCATCAGATCAGACCTGTGCCCTGAGACATAGGGTATTTTAATTAGGAGGAATAAAATCAAAGGGAAGGATACTCCTAGCATCTATGACATGAAAATATTTTCCTAATTAATTGCCTCTTAACTAGCTGTTGAACTACACTACCTGTGTGTGTTCCATTATCTGAGATGCCTCTCGAAGTCCTCATTGCTGCACACACTAACTAAATTGTGATGTAAATCTTGCTAGCTTTATGCAAACTGATATACTTTATAACATAAGGTTCAAAAGGCTGTTTTAGTAGCTACTATGGGTATTTTTTTTGTTGTCCAAGTAATTCAGCAAGATTGAGGATATAAATACACAAAGATAAAAGTGAAATAGTTATACCGGTGTGTCGCTTCTTAATTTGGAATAGAAAGGGAGCAGCTATGTGAGAGGCCAGAATTCCCATTGCATGCAACAGAAAATCCTTGTAGAAGGATATTAATTCTGTGATCATTGATACTGTACTTTTAGCAGAATAGTTTTGATTTAGGTCAAAGGGAGTAAAGTTGTCCCTCTGTCATTAGCCAGAGCAAATGATAAAAAAAATTCTCTGTGGTAACAGGTCACAGACTGAATTACGTGCACCCTATTATCCTTTC
>JAVSBS010018769.1:0-88204 GCA_033124195.1 Coracias cyanogaster | reverse complement strand
TGAGGGGATGTTGCTGAGTTCAGTGTTGGCCTGTGTGATCAGGCATCTGATGGCAGCATAAAATGATGATGGCTGAATCAGCACAACAATAGGAGAAGCTAGAAGGTGTGCCGGAAAGATAAATTCTTAGTAAACATAACTATTATTTCCTTTCCACTGCATTCAGAGATTATCTGTCCTAATTGTCTCCCTTTACTGCGCAAAGTAACGAGAAATGCTGATATCAGATGATTTGCCTGAACCTCAGCCAGTTATCTTAAGCTAATTATTATGGATTTTAGGCCTGTTTGCATCGTCACAGGCAATTAAACAATATTAGAGAGTAGTCATTACAAAAGGGATCAGACCGAGTCTGAGTCAAGGTTCTTCTATTTTTCCTCATGACTAGAGCTGTAGTAAAAAAGATCCCACCTATACACACAACACAAATATTTTGATAACTGAGATTTATTTTTTATTCACAATATTTTCTCAATAGCAACAAATGGGGAGAAATTACAATCCAAATGTATTTGTCAGTTTATATCTGTCCAATCGATCATGTTCAGTGGGTTAAAAAAAGATAAACTAATCCCCTCTCCAACTACCCCATTCAAAAACAGCAATCAGAGAGCAATCTGAAAGAACAATCATTGACTGTGAGTTGAATTTACATTTTCAGCAAGGACTGGAATAAATATTAAGTAAGCCAATTCAGAGTATGATCATAATATGATGATAATCCTTATTTCTCCTTTACAGAAATATATTTTTCAATTGTTTATTTTATAGAGGAACTGTTCTGGACCTGAAATATATGCATTTTTTTTATTGCCTCTATTTTGTCTTACACTAAAACGGTATTTTTTTCAGCCTATCTTTATTTCCTGTACTTTAAAAAATAATCAAATCCTAAAACTTGAGCAATGCTCTGTAAACTAATTCTATTGTTTTTCCAATAATATATAAACTCTGACTGTGCATACCTTACTGAAATGCAGAAACAACTTAGCAAAGAACAAAAATAATTTTTAGTATGAGAAAGAAAGGAGGCATATTACAAAGATCTTTTAACATTTAGGTGTGAAGATTTAAAAACAGAGCTCTCCTTCAAACTCGTGAAAATTGTATATAAGATTTAGACCATCCTACAGAGCCAGAGAATGAAGATGAGTGAATGAGACGCTTTTTGCATCCAGTAAGCACATTGTAAACATCAGTTGACTGTTGTATATGCTGGTTGATGGAAGAATAAACTGAAAATGCTGTTAAAAATGTGAAAAGCATATATATTTTAAAACCTTTAAAAAGAAGTAGCAGGTGTGCTATAAAGACTGATGTCTGGATCAAACTCCTTGCTTCTAAACATAACCCAGTCAAATACAACTGGCTTTAACAAATTCTGATGAAATATTTTAATCTCAGTAAGAAAATTAATGCAGTGAAGTGCAAAATGAGCATATGAGTGTCAATAAGATGTTATGTGCTAACGGTTGCTTAGTTGGTTTGGTTTTTTCTGGAGAAGATTATGGTAGCCACAACAGGAAAGAACCTGCCAGAAGTGTGTGCATGTGAGGCACAAGAGTTGGTGACAAAATCAGATACTAGCATAGATTGTGGGGAGAAAGATGTCAGAAACCTTGACGTAAAAAAAAAAAAAAAGCAAACATCCTTAAGCAAATGCTTTTGGAAATGGCAGCTTGATCGAGAACTAGATGCTCAGAGGCAGTGCTGTTTACAGGACTGTGGAAGGGCCTGAGGGGGGGCGAGAATTGGAGCCGGACTGATGCAGTTATGTGAAATACAGATCTGGAGACTTTGATGGTGTGGCCTGGGCTATTTTGGAAGAAATCACAAGATTTAGGTCTGACATGGATGGATGAGTCCAGAGATTATTCATAGATTCTATTTAAAAATAGGATTGAAATGTGCATGCTTTTTTTTTTTTTCTGTAACATACCACAAAGTGTGAAGGTAATCTGCATTTTCAGAGCAACCAAACCTATTTGATTTCCCTCTTGGTTATGCAGATTATATTGAATATTGAAGTGGTTTTGCATTTAATTTTAATTTGCTTTGTTCACAGTGGTTAAATAAACAGGTTTTTGTTGTTGTTGTTTAGAAATATTTATAACAGCATACTAACTTCAATTTATTTTCAATTTTTTTTAATGCTTTTGTTTTACTTACATATACAGAACTAGATCTTTCTGCAGGTACTCCTTTTTGTATGGATTCAGCGTTTTATTTTTTTTAAATGGTTTATTTAACACATTTAGATGTGTGAGCAATTCTTTGTAATGTCTTGTATGAGTATACATATTGTAAGTTACCTAAAGCCTCTCACATTACAAATAAAATAGAAAGAAGGGATTAAGTTAGAGGACAGTCATGTAGATAAAGCAAGCTTGAATCTGAATACAACAGAAAATCTCCAAACCCCTTCTGAAAGCTCCAGTATAGCTGAATAAACTTTTTGTTAAGGTTTAAGTATTTTTAGACAATTTTTCTATTAATTTTCACAATACTTATTCAATTAAGTGTACACATATATGACAGTTTAATAAATGAAATAGTGTGTAAAGTATGTAAATGAGACTTTTTTTTTTTACCATGATCTTTACTTCAACCTTCCCATCCAAAGATAACTACAAAAATAGGTCACAGTATAAAAATAGTATAGTAAGCAACCTAAGGACTAGAATCTGTTTGCAGACTGAATGGTATAAATTCACCCTAACTCCATTTATTTCAGTGGTTTAACTTAGATTAAACTGTGTTGTTATTAATGAATGTGCATCTACTGCAGATGAGATACTAATTCCTCCAAAGTCTTAACAACAAGGAGCAGGATTTAGCTGACGAAAAATAAGGACATGGAAGGCAACGCCTACCTTCTCTCATTCCATCTGCAAATTTCTACTTGAATCTTGTACTTCAGGGGTGTCTGACCTTTCCAGAAAATGAATGCCAAGTCTCATAAGGATGTACACAGGGGACAAACATCTTCAGCCTTCCTCTGCCAGATAGCAAACAGTGTGCCTCTCCTGGAGCTGCAGCCACCCCCCACCCCACGACTGGCACAGAGCCTCCATATTCTGTTTCAAGATACATATTCTTTTAGTTATGAGGGTGGATGAGCACTTATCGTGTGTTGGGGACACTGAGATTCCTGCACCTGCATTACATAGACATCTGGACACGCTGTAGGGACAGGGGTTGATGAGCTTTTGGGAAAGTCAGTGAGTGCTAGAGAAGTTTAAATTACTTATACCTTGCTTTTTGAGTATGTCTCAGGCATCCCTGAGGACTAAGTCATGCAGTATATGAAATGATTGTACAGAAGGGATCAAATGAAAGGGCCATTGTAGAAGGTAACATGCTTGGACTGCACTAGTTCAAAGGATCATGTGCCACATATACTCCATGTCTATGCCAGGCAGCTGTGCTTTGGGGCATAACCCTTCTGGAGCTCTTATTTTTTAATCAACCTTTACTTCTTCCCTATTAGGCCAATAATGTAATTTTTAAAATGGCTTTTCATGGTTTTTTATTTGCCACTAATACCTTCTTCCAGGTTCGGTACAAGTTTGATTAATTCTTAAGCTATTTATTAAATATAAGGAGCAAAAACTAAGCCAAAGGTCTCAGTTTTAGTAATATTTGACAGCTGGAGAAATGCCAAGGCTAGCAACTGCCAAGCAGAGGCAGTTCTGAATAGAAGTTTAAAACAAAAAATAGATTTTTGTCAAAAAAATCTTTCATAAATAATTTAGTTTGGGCAGCTGAAGCAAATTATTTTAGTCCCATCAGCTTTAACAAAATATAGTCTATTGTTTAGAAATCCTTTCTCTTTAGAAGATGCAAATTTTTAAGGATTTGTACATTTAGTTGGCCTTGAAATTAGGAAAAAAGATCCAGAACTTAATCTAATGTCTTCTAAAACTTGCTCGGCTACAGAGCCTTGTGAACAACCTCAGAGAGAGCATAGGTTTTTCTCCCACCAAGGGCGCATACTGCTGCAGGGTACAGTTATTAAGCTTCATCCTCATTGCACAGGTATACCTAATGATACAATTTTCAATCATAGTTTTATGCAGCATCACAGAACTTGATGCAGCTATATTATACATAGCAGTAAGAGTCAAGCCCATTGCACACCTCTTAAATCTTTTAAGTATTGCTGAAGAATCCCTTGTATACTTTGTCATCAGCAGCAGCATTCGTGTAGGGGTTTGAATGATTAATCAAACCTTCCTGATGCTAATTCCAAAGTTGACTAAGGAGGAAGTCAAAGCTGTATGCATGTCAGACTAAGCAAAGCGTTCAGGATATGTCTAAGCAGAAAAGAAAAATGATCATTGCACAAGAAATGCCTAAATCTCTGAAATATGACAAGCTGAAGAATGTGATAATTCAGATAGGCTTCTTCTTTCTTTTTTTTATCTTTTTTTTTCTTTTTTTTCCTGATAAAAAGAGTCTCCCTGGTGTCTGCCTTCGTTTATCCTTGTATTCTCCATGCATGTGTTTTTTGTAATGTCTTTGTTGCTGTGACACTAGCTGATTGAAATTCTCAATTTGTAGGTCTCCTTGAACATTTTTATTCAGGGGATGGGACTTGCACAAAACAATACACTTGTATGAGGCAAACCCATCACATCAGCCTTCATTATCATTTTTACATTATCTAACTGGAATACTTTTCAGTGATGGCTGTAGTTCCTGTGCTCCCACAAAATGGCCTCAATTGTTGTAGCCTATCTTTGCTGCTACACTGGCCTTAGCTTTACCATGATGTCTGAATTAGATGAGCATCCGATGTGCCACAGCTGCAAATTTTCTCCACTAAAACAAAGGGATGTTTTGAGCGCAGGAGCTTAAGTCTTTCTTTGCATGAGTATGTGATACAGCTTTTTGGTTTTCTGTGGTTTTTAAAAAAACATTGTTACTATCTATTTCAAGCTCATAAGTTTATGCACATGACACAGCTTACTGCATTGGTCTTCTTCAAAGGAGGATGCAGAGTGTCTGAGTTAGTTTCATATTTTCCACAGCTGGATGATGTGTCTATTCATTCCCCGCTCTGCCACATCGCGTGTCTTTAAATCTATCATGAGTCATTTTTCTTACATGGAAACTAAGTAACATCTTGGGAACAAATTGCTTGCATTGTCTTGATATTTATTTGAAGTAACCAGATGCTGTAATTACTGTCTATATAGTTCTTTTTGCCTGTAGGTTGTCAGATAGCACCCTCCATCACTTTAATTAACAGCATAAAGTTAATTTAAATAGTAAAAGATGAGACAAATTTGTTTAGGAGTCTTTTGAATGTAACAGGAAGAAAGATCTGCCCTGAAGGTAAAACCGAAACAAACCTAATTTAAATCATTCATGCTAGAACACTTAGTTTCTTTCCTTTTTAGTGCTACTGTTCTTTATTTGTACTTCTTTTGTTTAATTTTTGTCATGTGCATACTAGTAATCTGTGTTGGTTTATTGCAAAACAGATCTAGATCTTCAACAATTACGTTCCTGGTAAAACCTGTATTTATTAGTCCTTGTTCTCTATACCACTGTCTACTTTGATTAGATGTTACTAGTGCCTCATTTCTTCTGATTTTTCCCAAGAAGCTGAACAAACTGGACTGGTGTGAAGAAAAAAAAGATAGCTCATTGTTGATTTCTTTCTAGGTGACAAGAGGCAATAAGTTTTCTCTGAGATCTGGTTTAAAGAGATCTGTATACAGAAGGAAAGGGAAGGAGGGACAAGGCATCAGAACATGAAGATATTTTTAAGGAAACAGTTAAATCAACTAGTTCTCCTCCTAGCCATTAGTGATCATGTTTTCATAGGCAGATTTACTTAATGAACAATGTCAGCTTGACTGTACTTTAATTGATCTTGCATACAATGTCCGCTGTAGTGCAATGCAGCACCTTTTGGATGAGGAGGAGTTGGTATATCAGACTTTCATCAGAGGCTTACCGAGATCCAAACACATTGTGTCATGTTTTAATCATCAGTCTTGGCTATAGCATGTTCCAAACAGCTAAAACATTTTTTCATGAGACATATTAAAGAAAGATAAGGAAAAGAGAATTCGATAGAATGTGTCATCAGTTACAATGCTAGACACATGCACAAAGGAAATGCTTTATCTGAGGACAGTACTTGCACCAAATCAAAAAATAAGATTGCTGTCTTGTTTCATGTAAACACAATGTTTAATTCATGCCATTTGGTTACACCTTTTTTCCTTGTCATAGTCTCTGACTATTCAAAATATTTTCTCCTATAACCATATAAGTTCTCTTCAATTACATGATGATGAATATCATAATCTACAGTCCTAACTTTCAGCTCAGTATGCTGTATGTTACACAGCTGTGACTGAAATTATAAAGTGATAGAAAAACTATTACATATGCAAAATGTATCTTGTTTGTTTGTTGGGGGTTTTTTTCTGCACTTTTACTAGTCGTGGTGGGAGACTAATAAATAATAATAGCAGTATTAGTGACCTTTGAAGTCTATGTGAGCTGTTTATTAGTGTCAGGGGAACATAATAAAGTGGGTATTTCCAATAGAAAATCTTGTTTTACATCCTTCTTTCTGAAATCAAGAGAAAGTCTAACACTAATGCCACAAAGGAGATAAAGAAAAAAATAGGTTAACAAGTGGAACCAAACTTGAAAGCCATTAAAAGTCCAGCTGTCATTAAGAAGACTATCCATATGCCAGCCAAAGTAAAAAACTTGTGTCTTGTTTTATGTAGTTGGTTGGGTTTTGTATATTTCAGAAACCTTTTAAATGAAGAAGCTAAAAACATATTTGTTGCTCTTTATAGACAGACCCGATTTTTTGACAAGTAACACCAGTGCCTACAATGTATTAGCGCTGTTAATGGCACAATGAGTTGTGGGAAGGTGTGCAGTTCCAAAAGCAGTCTCCACCTTGGGAATCAGTCAACTGCAGACAGTTAAAGGGAGATTTTCTTTTTTTCTTTGTGATTGCTGATGAACTTGGTTGAGTGTCAACATCAAAGGTTCTCAAAGGGTGGTTGTCAGACTAGGTGAATAGTCTGTGAATTAAACCACTAGACAGCACAATACTTACATGCCAGTTGCTAGATTAGATAAGATGGGGTTTGAGATACATTAATCGCTGACAGTAGACAAAACATTCTTACTGTGGTGTATGGGGGAAAGGAGTGGGACATGGCAATCATGCAATAGAAAATCATAGTCAAGCACAGAGCAGTCTGAGGAAGCAACTGGAACTAAGAATCAAGAGGGAAATGGGAGAAAGGAGCAGAAACCAGGGCTCAGGGCTGAGGAGATGGGAGACAAGTCCAGGATATGTGCAGGTTTTTCAGGGAAAGGAAGAAATCCAGTTAAGGCAGGAATGATGAAAGGAGACAGAGGCAAAGATCATAAGCAGTTTGAGTGGGCTGAGTTTCCAAGGTGCCTGTAGTCAGGTCTCAGTACTCTTGTAAAAAGTGGGAACTACAGAGAAAAGTACCTTCATCCCAGCTTCAGTTTCACCTGTTGTTTAGTCATGCTGAGTTGTCACCCAGGTTATTTAACCTCTTGCACTAACACAGGCTTAACAGTAAATTAAAGGCCGAAAGGCTTTAATTTTACAGCATCTTATGATATCAGTAAACACAACCCTTACTAGAGCATTTTTATGAGGCTCCATTTCATTACAATTCAGGTTTTTTTCCATGAAAGAGGCATCAGCTTTAGCTGCAGGATATGCCATCTGGAAGGCAGCCAGCTGGAGACCCTGAGTTTTGCCAAATCCAGGGCACTCTGATATGCTGCAGAGGAGCTGAGCAGAGATGATGCAGGGCAAATAGAGGTGTTTGAAATCTACCCCAGCTTTAAACAAGCTTCACAGAAGTCTTTCTCTCTGTAAAATATTTTTGGCCAATTAGCAATCTCCAAAGAATAAGAAGCTCCTGCACCTGCTCAAACCACACATCAAATTTAAAAGCAATTCTACAGCCATGCAGTTGCTATTAGGGTGAAGTCGGTATCAGTCAAAATGCTGCTGAACTTAAATTCGTTAGTGCCGCTGTTGGCAGCCAGTACTGACTGAAGTGAAAACCCAAACTACTGTAATGCATTGCTGGAGTGTGTTCTAAAGGTGATGAGATTATTTATCTTCTGCTAAGTCTAGCAATTCAGCTGAGCGCAATTTGATCAATTTGGATGGTACCTCCCTCACAACCAAAACCCAATATTTTCATAAAACACAGTGTTCTGAGTGATGACCTGCCCTGTGCCTTATTTGCAGTATTGTATGTACTCTAGAGGTTGAGATTGACTGTTTTGGACAGAGGGAATAAAGGTAGTGTTATCTAATTTATGTGTTCTGAAGGGCAGATGGATGAATGGGGCTCTGGGAGCACATCTTATTTCTATGCTGGTAAAGCAGACTAATATAGAAAATCTTGTATTGCATTGCTTTTTTCCGTATTTCTTTCTTGAGTTGTAGCCATCTCTTTTACTGTCAGATTATTTTCTTCAATACTAACTTCAGTTCAGTTATTACATACATATGTACATAAGTGTGAATTACAAAGAAATGTTTTATAAAGTAATTAGTATTTTCGATGGCTTAGAAATCGGAAAATAAAAAGGGATTGGAAAAAGTAGACAAAATGGATTTGTCCATTATTCTTCTAGAAAGCAGTAGCTAGAAATGCTGTTTTTCTGGGTTTTACATATTTTAAATAGAACTCAACAAAATGCCTTTTTAAAATTTCATGACTCAGTGAGGAAGATTGCTGTGAGTAGCGCAAGAATTGACAAGAGTTGATCCAAATGGCAACTGGAGAAGCCACTGTGTTTTTTCTCAAAACTATTCTACTCCATCCTGTGAGTGTGCCACAGCTAATAGTGACATTCACATGGATTTTAAATACATTTTCAAGAGTTTTTGGAAAACAAAATGTAGGAATGGAAATGTTCACTTGGAGTTTCCTGCCTTCCCCATCCATTTGGTGTTATTAAATATACCAGTGTATTAATTACCCCACTGCATTACAATTAAATGTAAGAGGCATTCCTCCTTTTCCCAGTATGAAGCCATGACTGCTGCTGCATAGTTGTAAACAACTGTTTTGGTCCTGAGCTGAGAGGCAGCTGCCGTGGTGGTGGGTAAAGGGTTTGCTGTACCAAGTTTGATTGCTCAGTGCCTTGTGGGTTCAGGATAGAAGTCTCAAAAATCACAAGAAATGTTAGATATTGTATTGGAATAGTGCAGGCCTCTCTGTGATGAACTGTACCCTGCCACTGACCCAGTGGGCTCCCGTGGACTGTAGGGCTGGAGAGCAGGTTACCTGATGTCACTTACTTTAAAACAGTCACCTCCCTCTCTGCCACCTCCCTCTACACTGTGCTGTTCCTTTTTTTGGTTTTAAAATGGTCTGCAGATAAGTTAATGTACCTGTCGTCTCACCCCCAGTGAGATTTGTGCCTAGCCTTTCAGCGGTCTATCTAGTAATACTGCTCACATTTTATGGTTTTGATTCCTTCATATTGTAGATTTAGTTTTATTCTTCTGTAGATGTTCCCTGGAGCCAAAACAGAAGGAAGGGGAAATCTTTGCTCTAAAAGTCTTATATTTATGAGGCTTATGATGACACAGAGGTGGAAGATCCTTAAAAAATAACTCCAATTGTTTTTAAACCTTTGCTCACATTTTAAAATGTTCTGTGGAACACAGTTTTCTGTCTATAAAACAAACAAAATCTTGCAATGTTGTTATTAATAAAGCAGGTGGCTCATCTTTCAAAATCCCATTTTAGCCAGACAGTGATTTTCAATGAAACCTGACATGTTCATTTTTGCCAGACTTACCAGCCCCCAAGGCCTGTTGAAAGTCATCTGAAAAAAAGCTTTCTTAATAGATCTATTTTCCTTGCTGAAGCTGTAGCATCTCTTGTATTTATAGAGATTTGGTTCTTCTGTATTAGTTGAGCAGCAGGCTAACTCCAGTGACACAGATTAACAAAGTAGGCTAGTTATACAACATTGAAGAATGATATATCCTGGAAAATTTAGTGAGCACCTTTATATATTGGCAACTATATTTTCATTTTTCCTTTTATTGTAAAGAATTAATCCTTGGAAATCTATTGACATAATTAATGTCAGCTGGGGAATTGGAGCCAGCTTTGCAAATATGTTAATTATCACTGCAAATGATAGAGAGCACTGGGACAAATCCAGATCTAGTTTGAATCCATTGACTTCTCTGAGCTCACAGAGGATTTTGCATGTTAATCACATGAATTTTGCTCAAAAATGCCTCCCAGTCTCCTGGTTCACATTTTATTAAAAAAGAGAGTCTGCTAGCAGCTCATTAAGATACTCTGCTTAACAGAATGGATAAGCAGTCATACTTTTTGAACAAGTGTGGCTATTTACTTACAACTATGTGAGCAGAATAATAATGAGTTAAGAAATTAACATTGCTTTTGTGGTCTTGCTTCCAGCACAGAATGAGAAAAGGATGTTTTCAGTTGAGCTCAGCTATGGTTTTTAGCTCACAAAAATAAGCATGGATCTTCCTTTCCTCTTACAACTCCACAGTCTCATTTTAATGAGTTTAACTTTTTCAAGAATTAGACCAGCTCACAGCATACCCATCTTTCTCTGGACTTGAAAACCTGCTGCGGCATCAAGCTTTACCTATCAAAGAAGTTTCAGTCATTTATCAGTAGTCCTAAGTAAATGGGGAGGTCTAAGTTGACTGGAGGTTAGCAAATGTGATAGTCATCTACAAGAAGGGCAGGAAGGAGGATCCAGGGAACTACAGGCCTGTCAGTCTGACTTCAGTGCCAGGGAAGGTTATGGAACAGATCATCTTGAGTGCAATTACATGGAACATACAGGACGACCAGGTGATCACGCCCAGTCAGCACAGGTTAATGAAAGGCAGGTCCTGCTTGACGAGCCTGATCTCCTTCTATGACAAGGTGACCCACCTAGCAGATGAGGGAAAGGCTGTAGATGTTGTTTACCTGGACTTTAGTAAAGCATTTGATACTTTATTACAGTATTCTCCTGGAGAAACTGGCTGCTCATGGCTTGGATGGGCATACACTTCACCGGGTGAGAAAAGTAGCTGGAAGGCTGGGCCGAAAGAATGGTGGTGAGTAGACTTAAATCTAGTTGGCGGCCAGTCACAAGTGGTGTTCCCAAGGACCTAGTATAGGGGCCTGTTGTGTCTAATACTTTTATCATTGATCCAGATGAGGGTATTGGGCTCACCCTCAATGGGTTTACATATCTGCTTGAGAGTAGTGTGGCACTACAGAGGGATATGGACAGGCTGGATTGATTGGCCGAGGCCAATGCTATGAAGTTCAAAAAGGCCAAGTGCCGAGTCCTGCACTGGGGTCACAACAACCCTATGCAGTGCTACAGGCTTGGGGAATTGTTGCTGTAAAGCTGCCTGCAGAAAAGAACCTGGGGGTCAACAGCCATCTGAATATGAGCCAGCAGTATGCCCAGGTGGCCAAGAAGGCCAATAGCATCCTGTCTTATATCAGAAATAGTGTGGCCAGCAGGGAAGCAAGTGATCATCCCCCTGTACTCCGTACTGGTGAGGCTGCACCTTGAATACTGGGTTCAGTTTTGGGCCCCTCACTACAGGAAAGACATTGAGGTGCTGGAGTGTGTCCGAAGAAGAGCAACAAAGCTGGTGAAGGGTCTACAGCACAAGTTTTATGAGGGGCAGCTGAAGGATCTGGGGTAGTTCAGCCTGCAGAAAAGGAGGCTGAGGGGAGACCTTATCACTCTCTACAACTACCTAAAAGGAGGTTATAGTGAGGTGGGGGTTGGTCTGTTCTCCCTAGTAACAAGTAGTAGGGCAAGAGGAAATGGCCTCAAGTCATGCCAGGGAAGTTTAGACTGCATATTAGGAAAAATTTATTCCCTGAAAGGGTTGTCAAGCATTGGAACGTGCTACCCAAGGAAGTGATTGAGCCACCATACCTGGAGGTATTTAAAAGGCATGTAGATATGGTGCTGAGGGACATGGTTTTGTGGTGGATTTGTCAGTGTTGGATTAACTGCTGGACTTAATGATCTTAAAGGTCTTTTCCAATCTACATGATTCTATAATTCTATGATTCTAAGCTGGAACTTTTCCCTCTGTGCTGCTCAAGCAGAAGCTATGTGGGATGAATACAGTGCTGGTGTCAGCAGGAGGGCCTGAATGCTTCCCCTGCATTGTTTCAGGTATCGGGAATATGGACAGAATTTCAAGGGCTAAGAGAGGTATCACACACCTCCTTAGCTCTGTAGAACTTGATAGCTCTGGCTCTCATGTTAGATGTGACATCAAGCCCTTCGTACTGCCAAAGTGAGCTTTTTATTGTATCCTAGGTGGTGAGTGGGAGCTGGAAATTTGCTGAAGATCTCCCAGTCAGCCTCTTACTTGTAAGAGATGCTTCCTAAGTCATAGGATGAATATTGGTTGAACTTGTGCAAAACTTGTGAAAAGCTTCCTCAGTATGAACTGGTCTCAATAAAAGTTCATCAGGTGTCTGACATGTCATGCATTTTCTACAGAGGGCAACTAATATTTCTTTCTCAGCTGTAAAATCAATGTCTGAGATTTGCATAGTAGAAGAGGACTGAGATAAACTCCTGAGGGATTATGTCTAAGACTTTTCACTTAGATGACTCATATGCTGCTTCATCAAGAATAGATCCAGAAAATTGCAAAGGCGCCTATTATCAGAATTAAACATCCTAACCAGATCAAATAGCACTGAACAAGATGGCATCTTCAGGTATATGAGATAAGGAGAGAATGCAACATGAGGAACTGGAAAGTCAAAAAAGTCTGGAAAGCTATATTCTCAAGAAGAAATAAGGTTTTGTGTCTCTTACTGCCTGTTTAAATTTACAAGTCACTTTTATATCCAATATACAGAAAAAAATCTTCAAAGTGGCACTGTTTCTGTATCTGGCTTCTGAAATTTCTCATTTTGTATCTAAACCTGGACACTCAGTGCAACGTGCTTGAGAATTTTCTTTCATATTTGTTAGAATAATGGTCATAATGAGTTCAGTAACTCTCTCATAATGTGGCTATCATTCTTCTCTGGCTGCAACAAGAAATTCTAGCAAGATGAATTTTTGTTTATATGTTAACATGGTATGAGGGGGTCCATCTAATGCATATGATAGAATCATAGAATGTATTGGGTTGGAAGGGACCCCTAAAGGCCATCTAGTCCAACCCGATACAATAAGCAGGGACATCTCTATATTAGGTCAGGTTGCTCAAAGCCCTATCAAGCCTGACCCTGAATAACTCCAGGGATGGGGCCTCTACCACCTCTCTGGGCAACTTGTTCCAGTGCTCAACCACCCTCATATTAAAGAACTTCTTCCTAGTGTCTAACCTAAATCTACCTTTTTCTAGCTTCAAATCATTATGCCTTGTCCTGTTGCTATGGTCCCTCGAGAACAGATCTCCTCCTGCCTTCTTATAGGCCACTTTTAGGTATTGGAAGGTCACTATAAGGTCCCTCCGGAGCCTTCTCTTCTTCAGGTTGAACAGCCCCAACTCTCTCAGTCTGTCTTCACCGGAGAGGTGCTCCAGCCCTCTAATTGTTTTTCTGGCTCTCCTCTGGACACGCTTCAACAGGTCCATGTCCTTCCTGTGCCGAGGGCTCCAGAGCTGGATGTGGTACTCCAGGTGAGGTCTCACCAGGGCAGTCTATTACTTCATACTTAGGGGCGTTTTACCATGACCTGATGATAAACGATGGAGCTAATGTGCCTATGCTGAGGAAGGAAATAGTTCAATGTGAAAATACAGTGACAAAATAATTTGCTCTTGCATGAATTAAGGTGAACTCTTCTTATAACTTTATTTAGCTTGTGCTATGTCTGTTGATTTTATCTGCGGATAAGTATTGACATTCCTCTCCAATGTACAGAAGTTTTTAGGTTTGATACTTCAGCTCTGTATAAGAAGCTACCTCTAGAAAATACGCATTTGAACTATCAGAGATCAACACTAGGCAACTTTCGTTTTTCATAGTTTTGTTTGTCTTTTTTTTTTCCACTGCATGCTATCAATTTTATAACGTGACAAACTCTCCCCTTCTCTGTTAGTTTATGTATAGTACTGAAAAGTTTCTCATTTAAAGAACTAAGAAGAGGTACCCTCTTCTCAGCACTAGTGAAGCCACATCTGCAGTGTTGGGTCCAGCTCTGGGCTTCCCAGTACAAGAGACAGAGATGGACCTGCTGGAGAAAATCCACTGAAGCATCACTAAGGTGATGAAGGGACTGAAGCTTCTCTAATATGATGAAAGGCTGAGACAGCTGTTAGTGTTCAGCCTGGAGAAGAGAAAGCTTGGGGGAGGATCTCAGTAATGTATGTAAATATCTGAAGGTAAGGTGCAAAGAAGACAGAGCCAGGCTCTTCCTGGTGCCCAGTGACAGAACCAGAGGCAATGGGCACAAACTGCAATACAGGAGATTCTGTTTGAACATCAGAAAATATTTTTTCACTGTGAGGGTGACTGAGTGAAGTGCTGGGGTGTGAGTTGTGGGCCCCAAGTTGGAGTTGACTCGTGCATGAGTCACAACCTAGCAGAATGTTTTGTTGTTTGTTGGCTTCATGTTCCAGAGGCAGAACCTGGCCCACCTGTGTCTGTGGCTCTATCCTCACCCAGGTGGTCATGGTTGGGGTAGTGGGTGAGGCCAGGATTATATCAACCAGGAGACAATTAGTTGAAGGAGCTTCATGTTGGGTGTGGCTTCTGTTGGGCCTGATTGTATCTTGCTGAGCTCTCTCAGTGGTGTCCTTCCATGTGAAGGGCCGCTGAGGGAGCCATCTCTGTTCGTTGTGTCCAGCAGGCGATGCTGGCACCACAGTGGGCAGCAGAGGAGCTGGGCCCACAGGAATTTATGGCAGGACTGTTTGAAAGAAGACTTGTGAGGGGATATTGCTGAGTTCAGTATTGGCCTGTGTGATCAGCCAACTGATGGCAGCATGAAATGATGATGGTTGAATCAGCACAACACTCCCTCAACAGCAGTTCCCTGTTTCCTCATAGAGAGCAAGCCAGGCCAGAGGGAAGCACAAACTCAATCAGTCCACAGGAGATCAGTTGGACCATGCTGCTAATTCTCAGGAGTTACCTAAGCTGAATGTTGTAGAGGATGTATATTCTAGAGATTTACTGACATTGCTGGCCAAATGTCTGGAAATGACAGCGTTATACTCCCAAGAAGAAATTTATGAAGTATCAAGAAAGCAGAAGGAATATGAGCAACTTTGCCTGCTTTTAAAACATGTTTTTTTTTTCCCCCCACCCTTGCTCTTCTCCCTCTCCCCCCTTGCCCTCACTTCTACTCTCTCAGCCATGAAGACTTTGAATTTATATCGGGGACCCGCATGCGCAAGCTGGCTCGAGAAGGACAAAACCCGCCGGAAGGCTTCATGGCTCCTAAGGCTTGGACTGTGCTAACAGAATACTACAAATCCTTGGAGAAGGCTTAGGCCTCTTATTAACTGCAGATCAACCTTTGACGCCTGATTTATTTACGAGAAGGGGACCACACAGTCACCGTTCATGTTGCTTTGTTGTGGTGTCTGTCAGGAAGTTGTTCTCTGAAAACAGACTCTTTCTCCCTAACTTAGCATCATTCTTTGCTTCTCCTTATGGGTTCTATTATGTGCTGGCACCTAACTATCTGCTGGTTTTAATGTCTTCTCTTTTATTACAGTTAATATTCTTGCAGTAGGATTTTTAACTCTTGTCTTTTTTTATATTGTACTGCCTCTGTCCTATGAATTCTGCAGCTGTTAAATAGATGCAGCTTTTTTTCATATGTTATTTAAACTGCTGGGTAGTGTCTGGTTTTAGTAGTTTGTAGGAGAAAATGTAATGGTTAGACCCTTAACTATGAATAGATTATCTATAAATCAAACAAGCAAATAAGTTTTACAAAAATCTATAAGTGTCCTCATATTTATCTCATCATCATTTCCAGAAGCACTTAATATTAATTTCTCGCTATATGTAATGAAAAAGCAGAGGTTTTTACATAGCATAATTAAACATTCTTGCTTTCTTTGTTTAGTTTTGGAATTCATTGAGTTGTCCAGTGATTCTTCGCTGTTGTGGACCTGTAAAGATGGCCAAGTAATGAATAAAAGAAAAAAATCTAGTTGTCACTTTGAATTGATGACCGATCCAGACTTTAAAAAAAAAAAAAAAAAAGTGTATTCGTTGCCATAAGTGTCGGTAGGGAATGTTTTATTTCATTTTATATAAATAACCAGTTTTTAGTTCTAGATATACTTGTTCAGCCTATTACAACTTTAAAAAAAAGTATGGCAGACCAACCTTGATTTCATGTTAATTACTGCAAGAAAAATAAAAAAAATCTTAGATCTTGGCATATTCTGTGGTATAAATGCATATTCCTGTGGTTAACTTTTTGGCTATTTTTCAAGGTCTCCAAAGAGTAATCTCTTTCTCTTGGTTCACATTTGCTTGCTTGAAAAACAATGCATATGTTCTTCTAGGATTCTTCAAAAATCCAGAAGTTGGTTAATTCAGTATGTGAAACATTAACTGCTAAAGGAAAACATAAAAAGTGTAAAGTAACACTTTACAAGCAATCTTTTCAAGCATTTGCAGGTAATCAGTGGAACAGTCATAGCCCCTCTTAACCTATCAGCTAGAAACTATCTCACCCTTCTCACAGAAACTTACTTTTCTGGTGTTAAACTGTTTATAGTAGGAACCAGCTCAAAACTGGTTTTAGAATGTTGATACTGGCCTGATAATGAGCCTGGATGAAGGCTCTACGTTCATCTAGATGTTTCTGGACAAGGGGAAAGTTGTGATGAAAGGACCTGTGTAGTGAATGGAACGAATGCTAGTTGCAATATTTGTTTACTTGTTCACAGTAGCATTTAAGACAAATGCTTTGAGAATTACTTCCTTCTCTTCCCTTGTCTCTTTGAAGAGATGTAGGGAGTATCCTTTAATGGTAGTCTGACAGAAAGGAAGGCAAGAGGCATGTTTATTAGCGAACCGCCACAATTACTTGAGACTGTGTTCTGGTAATGTAAAGCTTATTTCTTCAAGATTACTGAACAGATTTTCTTCAAACTTGGCTTTCTTTTTAGATTGTGTCAATATGTAGGATGTGCAAAATCCAGAAGAAAGAGTCGGTTCATCTGTGTGCAGCTGTTCAAGCAAAACGTCAAGTTTAACTGTGAAGGTGAACAAGAATTATCAGCTGCTAAAATGAGATTTGCTGTTGGAAGTTGGAGTTTGGACTCTTAGCTGTCAGGTTTGATTCTTCTGCTAGCTATGATGAAAGATAATATAAGTATTTTGGCAAAATAGCAAACAGGTGAAAGTCTACGGAAGTTAAAGTTTTAAAAATGCTGTGTGCTATATGAAGTCTGGAAAAGAAGTGGGAGTGGTGAACATGAAAGTAAATAATCCTGTAAAACTAGTTCAGAAGCAGGAATGCCTTCAAGCAAATTAATACAGTGATAAGCAGATTTAGTTTTCATAGTTAGCTGGTTTGATGCTGTGGCCCTGTTATTACAGTGCTTCTGGAAAGCATCGCTTGCAAGGCTCTGTATTAAAGAAGCTTTCAGGTTTGTTTTAACATTAAACCAACAACCACAGCATTCCCAGCATGATGCTGATTAAGAACAGGAGCACCTGGTCAATTCTGGGGCAGGACTCGCTCTATACCACAGTATTTTCCTGTATTATGGGAGTTTTCACTGTAGAGTTCAAATTTTTCCTCTTGTCTACAGCTGCCTTGTTTAAGGAAGCTGTACTTAAAGGAAAGGGCTCCCCCAGACATTATTCTTTTGCCAGCATCTCTCTTTAGCTCTTCTCTGCATTATCTCAGCGGGTAGCTTTGTCAGTTGGCTAGTCCTAACATTCTGGTTTTAACAGTAGGTTCAGCTTCATTAAGGGTGTTATGCCATTTGAGGGTCTTCTGAGACAATGGTTGGGTGTCTTCCAGGAGGCAACAACAGGACTTATGAGGTAATAGTTGTTGCACCCAACAGTGGTCTTCCTGCACCTGCTCTGACGCCAAGGAGCCATGACCTCAGGAACGTGCCATCCCAAAGCAATAATACTCTTGAACCATGTAATGGATATGAGGACAAGCAGGACCTAACTTTCCAGGAAAATAAAAAGCTCCATTGTCTCATTTCTCCACTATCTGATGGGAGGGACCTACAAGAAAGTTGGAGAGGGACTTTTCACAAGGGCTAATGGTGATAGGACGAGCGGTAATGGCTTTAAACTGGAAGAGGGTAGATTCAGATTAGATATAAGGAAGAAATTCTTTACTACAAGGGTGGTGAGACACTGGAACAGGTTGCCCAGGGAGGCTGTGGATGCCCAACACTGGATGTGTTCAAGACCAGGTTGGATGGGGCTTTGAGTAACCTGGTCTAGTGGAAGGTGTCCCTGCCCATGGCAGGGGGGTTGGAACTAGATGATCTTTAAGGTCACTTCCAACCCAAACCATTCTGTGATTCTATGATTCGGTTCCTAAAACTGGAAGAATTACAGATATGTACATGAATCATGAATCCAAGCAGTTACACTGGTGTGTTCTTTTCTTAGGAAAACAACAAAATCAAACTTCCAAGTATGCCCTTTTTTTTTAAGGTCATTTTTCTTTAACCATCAAAGTTTATTAATTAAGATGAAAAATATCAAAAAGTGTTCCCCCTGCCTCCCACCTTTTTCCTCTGCATTGATTTGCCTTATAAATGGTTCTTTACCTGCTACTCTTGCCCCGGATAATTTATGACAATTATCCTGTGTTTTTTGTACAGTCTCAGGATGATTATTCCCTTCTAGCTGATCATTTTGATGTATTGGATATGTGATGTATGAAAGTAATAACACTTTCAATCAGTATGGCTGATACAAGGTGATACAGCTTTCCAAAATACAAGGATTAATGAGGTGGAGATTACCAAATCCTAATCCTTGGGGTTAAATAAGTGGTACAGAATTATTACCTCTCCTAGGTGAAATTATTAATTCCACGTTACTTTGATTCCTGCAGTACCTATGAGCAACTGAAGAAAAAGGCAAGGTTTTTTTGTGAAGAACCTCATGGCTGAGATCTCTGTTTTCCTTTGTGAGCTCCTGAATGCCTGTTTTTGACTAACATAAATATTCAGTTGTCATGGAATAATAGTAGATGAATGCTGAGGATGCTGACTTCTGACTGACGTTTTTTTTCTTTCAGTAGAGGATCTGAGCACTAACGACTCAGTAACACATGAGACGTGCAAAATGGAAAATGTAGACTAGGTCATAAATTACTTCAAATGCAGTTTGGAGTTAACTAAGCTTGTACATCTGGAATAATTAAGTAGAAGTCAGGAGGGGAAGATATGAGTGGAAGTGTTGGTGTGGTGATGGCGGTGGTGTTGGAAATACAACAGGGCTACCATGAGCTGTGTAGCCAATACTGTAATTAGCTTGAGTTTGGACCTCCCTTGCATTTCATATTTCCATAATGTCAAAAAGTTTCACAAGTGGGCCTCACAGAGGGTTGAACTTACTGCCTTTCCAGGCCACAAAAAGAATAACGGTTACTTTGAGCATCCTGACCAAATACTGACAGAGTAGTCTGGATCCTTTTTCCCTTCCTGACAGATTAAAGGTGCTAAACAACGTTTTATTCCCGTTCCTTGTAGACACTGACACCTTCAAAACCAACCGTGTGTCACTTCCAGTATTTAATCCCTTCTGTGTCTGGTCATGAACCTTTAAGCTTTTTGAGCTAGGCACTGTAGAAACACAGAAAAAAAAGCCCTTATCTCTGCTTGCCTGTGAGTCAGAAGGTAAGTTGGCTGCATCTATGGCACCATCTCCAAAGACAGCAAAAGGGAAAACTATTCCTTCATTTAATATAGGAGAATCCACAGGAAAAAACTGAGATGGAAACTGCGTCTTCATTTAACCTTGCATGCATGTTTGTTTATCCGTCTGTAGGAACAGGTTTTACTGTGGTGCTTGAACCCTAGTAAGAAACGTGTAGGAATAGCATGCTACTCCTCATACCTGACACAAAGCTTCACCACCACCTGTAAAATAACAGGGACTTCAGCCTGGGGTGGGTTGGCCAAATTAAAGGCTAGAATGAAAGCAACTGATACCTCAGAATTAGTATTTTGTTGTTCTTTATAAATTGGTCTCAAAAACTTGTTTACCAAAACTCTTGGTTTAGGTGTTGTTAAAGGGGAGAGTAACACTAGTTCTCTTTTACATGTTTAGAGTTTTTTACAGGATGGAGCTGAGAAGCTAGAGTGCCAAGGGTAAATTTAAAGCCTTGAATGGCCAGTTTGTTGGATATGAGAGTTCCTTGCCAGGAGCCAAACAGGTGTTGGGTAAACATGTGATTTAAAGGAAGACTGTGCCTGGCTTTCTGCTCAGTTGTTGTTTTACCTTGAAGAAAGCCTGAGGGCTGGAATAGCAGGACCTCTTTTAAGTTTGCTTTTTCATTTCACAAAAACCTTTTTGATTATGAATATAGCTGGATTTTTACTAGGCTTTTGAAGTGTCCATTGAAGGGTTTTCTTTGTCTCCTGCAAGCTCTTGTGTCTGCTCTTGCGGTATTAGGGGTTTTTTTACTCTTATTTAGTTTTTATTAAAATCACTTTTTTCTTCCTTATGGGAGGGTATATATGTGCATGAGCCAGAATCATGCCTTCAACATTTCCAGAACTGTTTGCCCTAGAAACCTCATCTTGATATCATTTTGAAGTTGAGAGGGGGAAGGCAACTACACTGAAAGCTAGAAAACTGCTTTAAAGCCACATCTGGAATTCTTAGACATTTAATGGCTCCAACTTAAAACAGAGAATACAGAGATTTTTATATGCTATAAACCTCAAGGAGCCTTGGATTCAGTATAAGGACTGTCACCCAACCATCATGTTAAAATCAGTCGACACAATGCTTTGAAGTGTGATTGTAGTCAGAAGGCTACCTGTCTATGTATAAAACGTAAAAAAAATAGTTTCAGTATAAATTTCAGTGGGATGGAAATACTGCCCGAATCTTGCTTTTGTCCTCTGCAAACAAAGCTGGTTTTTTTCTGTGGAGTCCTACAGTCATCACTCTAAATTGCATCCTATGAGAAGAATACAAATAATTTGGCCATATCCACTTACTTTCATCTTATAATACCAGTTATGATTGCAACTAAAAAACTTGCAGTCTAAGCTGTGAAATCTTCAGTTTTTGCTGAGCACCTGCAGATCTCCAGACTCTCCACCCAGATGACCTATGTCTGAAGTTCTGTGGTCTAAATAAATGATTTCTGTAATGATTGATAGTAAAGGTTGTTACAGTAATTGTGATGAGACACACCACTATCCATGTGTTAAGATTCCCTGGACATTGTTGGTGCATTTTATTTATTACAAAACATGGCATTTTATTCAGGAGGACAAACGCACTCCTCTAACGTGGAAAAATTTCTCTGGTGTCAGGAGTGCTCCTCAGAGAAAGAGAAAACATTTAGGCTTTTGTACTATTAATGTGACTTCATCAACAGCTTTTTCAAAGGCTTAAGTGGAAGCAGAAGAGACTCCTTGACCATTAAACGTTAGGTTCAAATGTGTTGCCTGCTGTGGAATGGAAAACAGCAGCCATGGAAGTCCATGGAAGGTTGCGTGTGGGATTGCTTGTGTGTTATTGAGTTCTGCCTTGTTTATAGTTCATCTACTACCTGTGGAAAAACTATATTGTGATCATTTGATTCAATGGTTTCCACACAGTGAAGACAATCAGGAGACAAGATCATGTTTAAGCATAACTTTCCGCTAGGAAAAAGTTTAGCACTCTTCTGGTTTATATTTAAACTAGGATACAGTCTGAAAGATCCAGTGTTATAATTACATGAGCAAAAATTTCCTATCATACAATGTGACAGCAGAGCAATAAACATGCCATCAGAGTCAACATCAGAAGTACACTGCAAAATTCTAAGGATTATTGACACTTCTTCATTAGAGACAGTTATTTATAACTCCTTTGTTCCTTATTTCTTCAAGAAAAAATACTGCTTTTTTTCTGAAAACTCAAAATCTGTTTGCCTTACTTGGTAGTTAGAGACAGTCAGAATGGCAGTGATTCTTCAGAGTTTTTTCTGGTTTGCTGTGAGTATTTTTAAATACTTGCACACTTCTAAGCTTCACAATGAAATGGCTTTGCAAAGAACATTAAAGTTTTAAAGTTTTTCTTTGTAAATATTCTTGGCTGTTTTGCTTACGGTACTTCAGTCATTTTTCCCTCTGTACAAAGCAAAAAAAAAAAAATCTTATAAACGTCAATCTTATTTAGAGATTGGTTAAAGACTTTTCATCAACTATTGAAACGACTGGTTGCTGGTTTCCTTTTCATACAAGCTTTTGGTTCCTTCATGTTGTGAAGATTTCTTGTCAAATACTCCATGTTCTAGGTAAAAGTGTATTTAACCAATGTGTTTTCTCTCTTATTCAGACAGTTCCATTGTCTTCAGCTTGAGGATTTGCTGAGCATTGGCAATGAACTGAAAATCGTGGTCTTTTGAGACCAATCCTACATTAGACAGTTTCGAATAAGCAAAACCATGGTTTTTTTTTTCATTTAAACGTACTTAATTGACTTTTCCACCTGTGTGTAACTTGCAACAACTTCTCATTTCAGTTTTTTCTACATATCCAAGTAACTAATTGAGGAAAATTCAACCTCTTTACACGTTCTTTGTTTAATTATTATCCTACGTGTCTGTAGATCTTGAAACTAATGGTAAAGAAGTAGGTGCCTTTCCACATTCATTTTGTGACGTGAACTCTGGAAGACATCACTGGTGTTCATCAATGTGAACTCAAAGAAAGATCTGACTGCTGGTTGAGAAATTAATCTGGTTGTATTGAAAGCCTGCAGAGCATGTGCTAACTCCCCCCTTTATTAAGTCTGTGACTGAAAGTTGGAATACACAGAGCCTTTTATTTTGACAGAAAAAGGGGTAAGTCACTGTTTTCTTAAATAGGACGCAATGTGGGTTTCCGAAGAAATAGATTTATCTTAACTAGCCAAATAAAGACAAAAACATAAACTAGGGGCTTTTTAGCCAGCGTCTTGCAAAACGATCGGTACAAATTAAAGAAGGGCTGCCCACTAAAACCCAGAGATTTGTGCCTGTGTATATCCCCTGGAGACTACCACTCATGAAGAATGCCAACAACACTGAAGAATATTTTATGAATTTATTATCTATTTCATGGTTCCTGTGGAACTTTTCAATGTCTATTCAATCTCCACGTGCAATTTTAATAAAATATGTGCTCATAGTACATTCTGCTCTTGTATATTTTTCTTCCTCTTCTCATAAAATATTGTTATTATTTCAGGCTGGAAATTTTTTCAACTTGGATGTGCCAAGGGAAGCATCACAGTTTACAAGGGAGCTCGTGTAATTTACAGTTTCATCATTCAGCCAAGAAAACTATGAGACAAGGGGCTGGAGAGTGTTCTGCGACAACGGAGTTCCCGATTTTGGCCAGGGCTAGTATAACAGGGGTCTACAATATTTTGTTGTTGTTGTTTGCAGCCGACTACAGTTGTGTAGGGGGTTTTTGTTAGGCTGTTGTTTTGTTTTAGTAAGCATTAGTCAGCCTGTAGTCTTGTTATTGTTTAGTTGTCTTTTGAGGTTCCTTTAATGGTAGTCTGTGAGCCTTTCTGGGAAGCGCAGCTCACACGTTTAAAACCATTGCTCTGGAATAACAGTTAATAAGTTTTCGTTAATTTTGTCTATATACAATTAGAAAGCACAGAAGCATTCAAAGAAGCAAGAACAAAAATAAAAGGAGAGAATAAAAGAAGATTATAAATGAAGTAGGCAGTAATTGAGGAGTTAGCATCTTCCCACTTCGGCAAAACTCCATTTTCTATCCACCACATGCAAGAAAGTTGCTGGTATGTTACGGCTCTTTGGGTTTGTACATTACCACAAATGTAGATGAGAACCCAGTGAAAGCTGAGACAACTCAACCTCCAGTTAAAGGAAATGGAGCAAAGGAGGAACCCAGATCCAGAACTTTTGGACTGGATCTCTCGTATATTACATATGGAGTTGGAGCCAAGGCAAATACCGCTACTTTATCTGGTGGAATGTTCATCTAGAATAGTCTTATGTATGCAAAATGTTGAACCTTGTTAGTCTAAGAAGAAATCATGTAGATTACCTAATGTTGTTCCACTTGACTTTCTTCGAAAAGCAACTGTTGTTTGCACGTGGTTGTTCCCTTAAGCTCGACTGCTTTGGGATTATTGTCCTGGGCTTGACGGCTGTGAGTTCTCATATTTTGTGTTTACCTGGAGTCTGACTATCTTGGTGGTGCTCCAGGAGTTGGTTCTCTGGACTCTCAGCTGCTTTCTCACTGTGGCGGGTGCTGGATCTCTTTCACAGACGGATTTTTTGGGTTTCCTGAGCATGGTTTTCAGTAAACTTCACTATTTTTACTATCTCTGGAGCATGTTTTTGTGGTCTGTGGCTTTAGGGGTGGGGTGTTTTTTTTGTTTTCTCTTTCTTCCCCCTCATATTTGTGAAGCTGAAAGCACCAGTTACTGTAGTGTGAACTGAAGCATCCTGTTCCACCTGCTGCTGCTTTTCATGTCCCAGCTTCCAGTCAATAGCCTATTTGCAGAGAGAGGGAGAATGCCTTGATACTGTGCAAGCCTTGTCCAGCAGTGACCAAATAATCCCTGTATTACCAATACTGTTATAGTCAGAAATCCAAACGTGCTGCTGTAAAGAAAGTTAACTCTGTCCTAACCAAATCCAGTAAACCTTGGCTTCTTAACCAGAGCTGTCAAGGCTGAGGCAGCTACAGCTCCAGAAACCTGAGATTTTTACATACTGGGCAGAAACTACTCTTCTGATGTAGCCAGAGAGATGGTAAAAATAGTTGTGATTGCTTGTGGCTGCTCTACTTCCATGTGCTTCTCTCTCTACTTCTACATGCTTCTATCTGTGGAACACCAACCAAGTGGCAATTTAAGTGTGAAGGCTGCTGAAAGAATTGGTGCCATGTCTGGAAGCGGAGTAGTTGCAGTTATTTCTAGGAGGTTTGTTATTGTTGCCGTGATATGCTGCCATCAGAATGGTTTCTCCTCAAATATAAGGAAAACCAGCACAAGCTTAAGTGACATGGAAGTAACTGAAATTAAGAAAGTGAGGAGCTCTTTTAATATCTCTTAGTAATGCATAGTTCATCTTTTAACTCTCTGTTGTTCTATATTTTGTTTTCCCTAATGATTCCATGATGAGTAATATGAAAAACCTTGTTTTCTACTAATCTTACATAAAAGGTGTGATTCTTCAGTATTTCAAGGTAAAATGATAAATAGTCATAGCAGAGAGGAAAGCTCCCTTGTTTGTAGTATGAAACTGCATCTGGTAGCCCTTCATTTGCAAGATGTTCACAGGACTGTTCTAATGCCATCCATGGCACTGATGCACAAACTGGGAAATAATAAAAAAGGCATATTTGTCACCGGCTTCATTGGAAACAAAGAACAAAGGAGAAGCGGGCTGTTATCCAAGTAAAAACACACCAGTCCTGCAGTGAGTGCAGGGTGGGAGAATATTAAAGCTTCAAACCAGCACAGACAGAATACTAAAGGAATTTAGCGTTTTTATAATGTTGGTTTTAAAAAGGGCTCTTTAGTAAAGAGCTGATTGCATAAAAGCTGCAAGATTAAGCTTGTTCAAAGAACTATCAGTGCTTCTTGTTTTTAAACTGATTTTCAGTTGTCCGAGAGCTGCTAAATTGTTTTTAATCGGTAACACTTTTAACTTGTAGGAAGACAGAAAAGCGCGCTTGGAAAGTGATGCATTTCTTGGTGTTTTAGGTTTTTCCTTTGTCTCTGGTACCATGAGTGTTTTCAACCCAGCCTGAAAATGTGAAGCTGAATCTGCATATTGGTGGTTATTAGGCATAAGCATGTCTGTGAGCTCTCTCACAGCCACTCTGTGGGCCTGTTGACCTTGCGCTAGTCAGAATATGTCATTCTCAATGGGATAACAGCGGATCTGCCCTTACTGCTCATGCTCTGGGACTGATTTAATGGGTGCAGTGCAAAGTGCTACGTAGACTTCTGTGAGAGCAGCTGCTATGGGAACAGCTGGTTTAGCACGTTCTTGCTTTGGTAGACTTTGAAGCCACTTGGACCTTCTTTCTGCAGCAGTCAGTGCTGGCAGATGGCCTCATGTTCAGAGGTGAATCTTGTCCCTGGAAAATTCATTTTGTAAGTGCAAAGAGAGGATGCTGCGGTTTCACTGCAGAAGTCAGTGCTTGGGCTTTTCCTGACGCTGCTGAACAGCACTTGCTGTCTTGTGTGTTAGAATGACTTAATTGGAAGATTGGAATATTGTCTTAAGCTTAAGCAGTTGCTGAGGGATTTCTTTTCCCCTCTTCTGTCCTATTTGGTAAAATTAAACATTCTCTGGAAATACATGTAGAAGAATAAAAGTCTTCCCTTTGCAGAGTCCTGCTGAAAAAGCAGGACTGTATTGGTGTTCCTCAGAATTAAATACCAGCCAGACCTGCTGTTCATATGTGACATGCTTACTTGCATTTGCTCTGATCTTTTGCCCAAATACAAAAGCAGGAACTGAATAGGATTTAATTACGGGCTTATTTAATCTTTCTTTTATGCAGTTACGGAGTGTATATTTATCTGCGTAGAACTTTTGAAACATGGTCCTTTCTGCTCTCCACTTTCTGTTTTTAAAAAAGAGGTATCTAGCCACTGATGTTTGGTTTGTTGTTGTTTGTTTAATTTCCTACTGACAGAAGCCTACGTTTAGTGTGATGACATCAGTCTACTTCTGTCATAGAGAAAATAATGAATTAAATTATTACGGTTTCTCTCACTGTAAGTCCTAAGCAAAAATATTTGCATTTTTGTTTCTGGGGTATGTAGTTTTATAAGGTATGTAGTTTTATAAGGTTCTGTTTCATCTTAAGGAATTCTTATTCCTCAGTGTGAGGGGCATAAAAGTAGACTAATCTTTCTACCTCTTGATTTTTCATTGCTTCTCAGAAGAACATGCCCAATCTAACTTCTATCACTTTGGGGTTTTTTGTTTCTCTGGGTTTATACTTAATGATACTTCCCACTCCATTGACCAAACTGTTTTACTTGTGGCTTAACTAGTGCAATTAATATTAAAACCAGACATAAACCTTCAGCCATCTTTAGAAACAATTATTTTTATTTTCAAACTAAATTTGCATTCATTTTTCATGTTGTGATGATTTCGCATTTAGTGGGAACGAGCACTAAAAATGCTAGCCTGTTTCTACAGGACAGGTTGCCTGATGGGTGAGCAAGGGCTACTCAGCATGGTGAAATCATGTTACTAGAGGAGTTTTATCCTAACTTATGATCAAGAGGTGAGTTTATTACTTATCCTTTCTGACTTGCAGAATTAGTTCTATAGAGTTCTAGTGCTAAGTGTTATATAGTAGGAATCACATAGTGAGAAATACAAGAGAGCTTTTTTTAAACTCTGACTGCAATTTTGGGATTTTTTTAATAATAAAGTGACACTTGGGAAGCATTTATTTTTTTCTTCAATGTTGTTCATGTTCGAGAGATACTAAGGTATTTGTAAGTATTTGTACGTACATGTATAGATATATAGATAAATAGATATAAATATGTGAAAAGAGAGAAAATATCTTAACAACATATGTTTCTATTGAGTTTCATCTGTTTTCTTCAGTGACAAAGCCACATGATTATCCCTGTTGGGATCGCAGGCTAATATAGACATGGAAGAATGAGCTGGATGCCATATTGCTTAATCAGCCAAGTTGTTGGTTATTCTGGTTATTTTGTGCAGAGGACAGATGCATAGCCTCTGGCAGAAATAATACAACATGGTTTTTCAGATCCTGTCATTCTTTCGATGCTGGCAGTTGGGAAAAAGATACGTGCTGTACAACCGGCTTTGCATATTGAAAGTCAGTAGTATGAAGATCAGTGAGGAAGAGCAAAGAAACTTTATCAGTGTTGAAATGTTTCTTGCAGATTAAGGGACTATACAGAATATTATTTTAAGCACTGTCAAGGTTTAGGGGGGGGCTAGAGACTAGATAAATAACAGATGCTCTCTATTAACCCCTCTCCCCTCCCAAAAGGGGGAGAGAAAAAGGGAGAGATACTTACTGGTTAGAAAATAAAACTAAAACATCTTTAATGAAAATAATAGTAATAATTAAAAATCCAGTATTGAACCCAACCCACCTGGTGGCAATTACGTCACATCACCACTGATGCTGTGGAGCAGGCACTGGGGAAGTCCCAGACTGAACTCAGTGGCAGATGGGAACCAGATTCAGAAGCTGAATTCAAACTGGATTCAGGAACACATGGATCTGGATCAAAGGCAGAATGGACAGAGTCCTTCTCCATGTCCTTCAATGGACAGCAGCCATTGAAGAAGAGAGCTTGACCCTCATGATCGCTCAGTTTTACACTGAATATGACATATATGGGCTGGAATACCTCACTGGTCAGTGTAGGGTCACCTGTCCTGTCCACTCCTCCCTGCAGGTGCGGCCTTTTACTTTCTGCACCCCTGACATACACAAGAGTCAGCAGTGACCTTGGTCTGCACACCAATCCTTGGTAGTAACTCTAAACATTGAGCATTGTCACTGCTAGAAGTGAATACTGTCTGCAAAAATGTGCTGTTAACTTCAGAGAGTGCAGTTAGTTAGAAGAGACTAAGCTGGAAAGTAAAAGGACTGAACAGAATTAGTTCTGTTCTAACTGCAATCAGGACAAGCACTTTCAGGTTATTCCAATTGTCAAAGTTACGCAGACAAACCTCTTAGGCCTCTTCATATTGTCATTAGAGCTCAAAGTCAACGTATAACACATAAGGGAGGTTTTAAGAGTTCAAAATAGTGTCCTCCCCTGCTCAAAGAAGTGCACTCAGTGTGGTTTTGCAATAACTTTTTTTTAACCTAATGGTGCATGTACAATGGCAAAGAAAGAATAGTTTATATCACTGAGAAAATATTTCCTATTAAGCCAAAGGTAAAGAGACTTTCACTGCTATTAGATTTCATTACTGTTCAGGATTTCATAAAGGCCATTTTGGATTCAAAAAAAGGTCTTTTTTTTTTTTCCCCTCTTGTAATACATAAAATAGAAAAATGATGATGTGAATTAGCTTGATATTCACAGAGAGTATAGTAAGGAAAAGGTCCATTTTTAACTTTCATTTAATCACTTGCTGAAAGTTGTTTTGGTGTATTTTGAGAGATAAATTCTACCCTATAACACTGAGGAGTTTTTCTATTTAAGCCAATGGCAAATCTTAAGATGCTCTGTCCTTGATGATACAAAGGTATTTTTCTCCATGTCCAATTTTTTAATGAAGTTGCAGCACAAACGAATGCTCAAGATTGCATAGCACCTGGTTGTCCTTCTCTCATACCAGAGAATATGTTGGCTATGTTAAGGAGAAAATGTTTCATACCTGAAAGTAGTTGTAAGGGAGAAAATGGGAGACTGATATGAAAGAAAATTCATAAATATATGCATTTATGCATATGCCCCCTCCCCCTTCTATTGTTATGTAACAGAAATGCCGTGAAGTAAAATAACTGACTTGGCAAATCATCTTGGAAAGAAAAGGGTCACATAAAATAGTCTGTAACCTCTGAAAAAGAATTCAAGATAGTTTCCTGGAATTGGTATAGGTTCCTTCCTTTAGTGCAGAAGGTATGTGGTAGCACTTAATGTCCTTGATTTTATTTAATACTTTAGACAACTAGAACATGCCATTTGAATACATTATTTTTGCAGCTATCTCACCCCCATTTTAATTTTGGTCTATATGTTACACTTTGGAACAAGGTGATCTCAGAGCAAACCTTACTTGTCTAGCAGTGATGGCAGCAGAACACTTTTGGAACCAAAGCGTAGCATAAACAACTGTTGTTAGAAGGGAACTTATACTTTTCTAGCATCAAGTGCAATGGTAAAATCTAGCCCTATACAGAACGCTAATGAAGCTTAATTACCACTTGATCAGAAAATCCACACCAATGGAGATAGGTGTTGCTCTGCTGCCTTCACGGGAGCAATGCAAACATACAGATTTGGGTTTGCCTCAGAAAGTTGATGTGGGTCCTTGAACGTTCAAGTGGAGAACAGGCCTTTTAGCCTGGTCTTCGCATAAGAGTGAATTTTACCCTGCGTATATGGATTATCCTACATAAAAGACCTTAATCAGTTTTTACCATATGGTTAAAACACATATACATATTTTTCCTGTTACCTCCAGGCACTGTGAAGCAGCTGGTATTAATGAATAAAAATAGCCAGAAAGATCGTGGCATGTGGTTGCTAGAAGGAACAATTTATAGCCAGGAGTCTTGTAGATTACTAGAAAGAAAAATAGAACAACCCCAAAACACATGACCTCTGAAAGCATGTATGAACTCTTAAGTTTCATCTGCATTTTGGACACCTGCACTGCTAAACGTACAACAGAATACGGAACTGATTAGAAAATATTAGTTCTATTCCTATGGCTAAAAATTAACGGGAAGGGAATCAGAGCCAGTGTGGTGTTTTGGATTTCTTTTTTAAACAGTGTTGCTGTAGTTTGTGTTCTAGTTGATCATAGTATCAAGATATTTGTAGCTTAATGGAGAGCTTTGGAAGAGGTGATCTGATTTCTGTCTCAGAATAAATGAAATATAAATTAGAAGGTGAACCTTAGAAGATGGTCCTACTGTAATGCAAAACCATGAGCTATAGTAATTTATTTTGTAGCTCTGATTTAGATTTTTACCTTCTAAAAAATAAAGCTGATCTTCCTTCTACACAGAGCAATGACAAAATGTAATATTCTTATGTTTCAGAAAATGACTTTTTAATAGCCTTTAGCATTTCATGATTGATAGTCACAAATCTCAGTGGATGAGCAGCTAACTTTCTTTAAACCTTCACCAAGGCTGCTCTTATGGTTTTTTGTTTTGTTTTGGTTTGGTTTTTTTCTGGCTTGGTTTGGATTTTTTTCAACGTGAGCCAGAGATTTAATAACTTATTTCTCATAAAGGCTATGGTTCAAAGAATGGGAAGATCATCTTAGCATGGAAATTCTGTAGGGCATGAACACTAAAAGGGATTATGGCATTCTAGTGAGAAGAATGTTTCAACTTTATTTGCAGAGAGACTGTAATGGCTACTGCAGTTCTTAGTTTTTCTAAAAGGGGATCAGGAGCAGCAGAGGAAGGGATGTGGGATTCTGTTCTACTGAACTAGGCAGATTGGCATCAGATTCTATTTTAGGTTAGCACAGGAGGGAAGAACATGAAAAAAATCAATAAAATCAAAATAGATTTAGAACTATTTAGAACAGAAAGACATTTTAAATGCTCCGTCATTCAGTGCATTCAGAAAGAAACTGAGAAGTGCCCAAATTAGGTTAAAGTTGTGGAGAAACAGAGATCCTTGATCTGGAGACACATCAACAGCGTCTCAAAACTGATCAAAGAAATTCAAATGAGAACTATGTGTTTTGTAACAAGCATGGTTACCAGTTGGAACAAATTACCTAAGTATGTGATGGTTTCTCTTTCTAGTTTCATAGAAAGGCTGCATGCCTTTGAAAGGTGTAGACAAAACTGAGCACGAGGTAGGAGTATCCAGGTGAAATACTGCGGGTAAGAGGAGGAACTATTATAAAGGGATACAGCAAAGCCCTTCTATAGAATGTATTCATCTGCACCATAACGTGTCCTGAATGAGCAGTTCCCAGGTTGCATGTGTCACTCTGACTGCAGTGACAAAGGAATGTGACTTGCAGAAGCATTCATCTGTGACCAAATTCTTCTTCCTTATAAGGCTGAGGGGAATATAAGCGTGGTAATAATGTCTAAAGAAGAACAACGTATTTCCTGATTAAGCTGCTTGGTGGATCTGTGAGCTCAAGAAAAGCCAATAGGGGTAAATGCTTGGTGGTTTTGTGGCTTCATTACAGGAAAACTTTTGGAGTATGGAAATCATAACCAGCAGGCGGGCAATTCCAGTGAGAACTCATTTCACAATTAAAACTGCTAAACTGTGTTTTTTAACTTCTTTCAAAAGGCAACGCTGCTCACTATTGTTAAGTAAATTTGTGTTTACCTACCACTGTTGGCAATGGCTTATTAAAAGTTTGAAAGTATGTATATTAGTAACCAGTATTCTCTATTACGCATTTCTGTTTGGCAAGTGTGAAATGCACGTGTATGGATGGTTCTAATACCCTGCTTTGGCTTTGCGTTTGAAAGCTGGTCACCTGCATTTTTTGCTGATTTCCCATGACCAGTGTCAGCTATCACTTGCTGTGGATGTCAGAGGAACGAGAGTACCTGGGAGAGGCATGCCTTGATTTCAGTAAGAAATGCATGAAGATGGAAGGTACTTTTATTTTACATATTTTCCTAACTCTAATAGAAGATGTAATTGCAAAATAAATTTTAAAAAGTTGGACAATTAGTCCTTCTTGTAACAAGATATTAATACAAGCCTTGAACAAAAAACAGTTTGTTGCAGTTTATGAAGATGGAAATAAACGTTTGTGGTAGTGAGGGGCTTAAACCTCTTAGAACAGAAGTGTTTGTACGTAGAATTGTTGCATTTTTGCTAGGCAAATTCAATTCCTAAGCTCCCACATATGAGGCATTTCTAATTTTACCCAGCTGAATTTTAGCATGCCAGCTGCCAGCCCGGATTGCTGTGTTTTTTTGTTTCTGGGAGAGGATTGGAACTCTTCATTTTTGGAAAATTTTTGCTCATAAACTGCAAATTATTCTTCATTGTGGTTGGAAAAAGAATAAAAATCCTTGAGTGTTTTATATCAAGTAGTGTGACTCTCCCTCTTAACATACTATTCTTCCTGATGTTTTTAAGTGGAGCTGCTGCATGACGACTTGTTGTATAGCAAGTGTCTTCAGGAGGAAAGCGCTGATTCACTCTCAAGGGTCAGTGGTGTGGACTCACCAACTGGTAGCAGAAAGCAGCAATGTTAACACAGAGAGAGCAACCTTCCCCCCCAGAAATTGACTGTCTTCAAGTTCTTACTTCTTCTGCCTCATGGTAAGCTACTTCTCTTTCAAGTAACCCAAGTTACGTGTGCGCATCTGTGGCTCTTTCGGCACAGTAGGCCTATTGTAAGGACACAGTCCAGCACCTACCAAGGTGTCTTTGTTTTCTGGTGGTAGGAAAATGTATAGAAAGTAAACAACTTCTATAGAAAAATCCTGGGCTCCATGTACTCTATTATGGCAGTGTGATGTTACTGTTTATTACACAGAGAGCTGTAGCAGTGTAAAGTAGGTGCAAGTAGACAGAGATGGGGAATAAAATAACTCCTGCCCCTGCCATGGTCAGGATACCTTTCTTGTTTCACAGAAGCAAAAATATTTCTGTTTTTGTGTTTACAAGGAATTGAAGTATTTCCATTGCCAACCTAACACTGTACTTTGGATACATCCTTAGTTACCAGCCCTTTATCAAAATCCTGAGAGTTCTGAAGTATGGAGTTGGATGTCACCTATTAGTGCTACTAATAGGCCCAAAAGGGAAATGTGTGGGGCTGAGTGCACTCCAAAACCACCAAGGTTTGAAGGTGGCCATTTTTCAGATGCTTTCAAGGCTTTTCTGTGTATTTGTATTCAGGCATGCAGGCACACGCACTCATAATCACAGGGTTGCCATTTGAAAAGTGGATCATTAGCTGGCTGAAAATGAAATGTGTAGAATCACATTGATATTCATATCAAATGGTTGTATGTAGCACATCATTGTCTACTATATAGCAGTCTTGCACACAAATTGGTATCAACTGTCCTGGACAGAACACTATAGTTGCTTAAATGTGGCATTAATTCTGAGAAACACACTTATTTTATCATATAATATTCTATACCACCTTAGAAATTTAGATTATTAGGATATATCTAAAAATCTTTACATTAAAAAATCTGAAAAAAAAAAAATCTATATTAAATCTCTTAAAATTATCTGTAAAAATACAGATAAACTATTGTATACTTTCAAAGTACGTGAACTTAATACCCCTCTTCGCTGTATTCGATGTACTGGAAAGTCCATTCAGAATGTAAGCAATATTATGCCTATTCATATTTTTAAATTGGCAGATGAAGAGAACATTTTAAAATCTTACGGTACAACGTGTGCTCTTATTACATCGAATTCTTGAAGCTGATTAGAATTATAGATATCTCAATGGCTGTTTTGCTTCTGGCATACGTTGCACGTGCCTGCTGAGATGAATGCTGTGTATTTAACTGGGAAGCAATCTGCTAAAAGACCTTACAGCCTTTCTGTATCACAGAAGAAAAAAGCATTGCAAGGTAAGAAAATATAATCGTAATAAGGCATCCTGTGATGAAAACCAAATGCTGAGTATATTTGGTGTCCTGTCTTCAGATTTAAATTTTTGAATTTGTCTATTCTCTTTCCATGCTTGGAAGAAAACTGTAGCATAGAATCACAGCATGGAAGGGGTTGGATCATCTAGTCCAATCCTCCTGCTAAAGCAGGTTGACCTAGAGCAGGCTGCAAAGGACTGTGTCCAGGCAGGTTTTGAATATCTCCATAGAAGAAGACTTCACAACCTCTCTGGGCAGCCTGTTCCTGCGCTCTGTCACCCTCAAAGTAAGTTTTTCTCATGTTCAGATGGACCTTCCAGTTTGTGCCCATTGCCCTTATTGTGTCGCTGGTGGTGTAAAGAGTCTGGCCTCATCCTCCTGACACCCATCCTTTAGCACTGATAAGATCCCCTCTCAGTCTTCTCCATGGTAAACAGACCCAGGTCTCTCAGCCTTTTCTTGTAAGAGAGATGCTTCTGTCCCCTCATCATCTTTGTAGCCCTCCATGGGACTCTCTTCAGTAGTTCCTTGAATGTCTTCTTGAATCCTTCCAGTACCCTCATTTTCCCCAAGAACAAGGTCTGGGGAGATTATTTGATTAATCTTAGTAAGTAATGCTGGATACAGTTGTGGAAGGAGGTGAGAGGTTTACATGAACACCACTAATAGCATAATTTCATTAATTAACTCTTGGAGAACGTATTTGTTCTATGACATGCAAAATTAAGGAAGCAAAGGTAGTCTTCTCTGATACAGAAATTTCATACAGTTAAAATGTTTAAATGTGTGTTGTAATGTTTAAAAAGTATACAGTAAAGGCTGCTTACTACTTTTAATGAATAATAGACTTTCTCTCTTTTTTTAAAAAATGATGAGGACAGCATAACCCTTTCCCCAGAAGGCCTTTCTTTCAAAAGAGTTTCTTTATGAATTCCTCCTGTGTCTCAGTATTATGTAAGCTAAGAGTCCCTTGGCTATAATAAATATTGGTTAGATGACCTTTCTAAATAGCAGTTTAAATATTTTGGTTTCAGCCCAAAGTTATTTGTAAATGAAGCAAATGAAATTGTTGCTTTTATTTATTACTCACATTGAGTCAATTCATTTTGCCATAAAAATCAGATTCTTAAGAAATGGCATTGGACTGAGAAGTAAAGATACCTGATTCATTATTCATCATGTAAGGTTATGGCAGAAGAGCCCCAATAACACATGCAAGAGTGTTATAATTGTAGGTTTTATATTCTAAGGGTATTTGTACAACTCTGAATCTTTGCCTAATTCTCTTTTCATAATTTAAGACCAAATCCAAGCTCTTTAGGAAGAGAACCAATAAAGTTCTAAGACCCTGGCAAAATAAACCACTAGGATCTTTCACTAGAATGCCTACTTAAAATTATGAGTATTAACTTGTTGTTGTTGTTATTGTTTTGGTTTTTTTTTGCTTTAGGGTTAAGTGACAGCTATACCAAAAAGAACCTGGGATTCCTAGGAGACAAGGAGAACATGAGACAAGTGTGGCTGTGTGTTGCCGTACTTGAGCAAGCTCAGGGGAGGGTCTCTAGGATTATCAGGGGTCTGGAGCACATGAAATAAAAGAGGTGGGTGAGAAAGCTGGCTCTGTTCAGCCTTGTAGATGGCTAAAGGGAGGAGACCTCGTGTTTGTCTACAGCTATCTAATGAGAGGGTTTAGAGAAGACAAAGACAGATACTTCTTGGAGGCACATACGAAGAAATAAGCAACAGACACAAGTGGCAACAAAGGAAATTTTTAGTTATTAGGAAAAAAAAAACCATACAGCACATGTAGTCAAATATTTAGAAAAAGTTGCCCAGAGAGGAGGTGAAATCTCCGTCCTTGGGAGTATTCAAAACTCAACTGAACAAGGTCCTGAGTAACCTGCCTTGAACAGGGGATTGAATCAGATGGAAAGATGAACTCCAGATGTCCCTTCTAACCTAAATTATTCTATGAACCCTGGGGAAGAAGAGGGAAGAACAAAATGTTTTGTTCAGGAAAAAAAAAAAAAAAATCTTATTGCTCTGATGGAAATTGCTTGTTGCAATGTTAAAAGTGACCCATGGAGGAAAATCTGGACGCTTTGAGGGACATGCTTTGGAATAAAAATACTTGCTTTTACTTGTTCTAACCAAGCTAGAGGTATGATTTTTTTTCCCCCCCCATCTTGTAAGACAGAACAATTATTTATCTTTGTACTGTATCCCCTTCCTGAGCTGTAGAAGAACATCTGTTCCGTAAGAGTCACCATCTCTTCATTATTCTGTGTCTTCAGGTGGCAAAAAGAAAAGGCAGAAAAAAGAAAAGGTGAACGTTGGGAAAAACTAGGGAAAAATACTGTCTTCTGAATTGTTTTCTCACTGTAGCCTTTCTCTCGCTTTAAGAAAGTAAGTTATCCTTGCAAACTCTAAGAAAAGGCTTTGAGGCCAAAGATTGCTTGGTGTTAGCATGTCTTAGACCTCCTATATTCCCATAAAATGGACTCAAATGCTTTTAAGCTCAAGGCTAGGTTTTAGTACAATTTAAAAATAGTCATTAACTTTTTGAGTAAAATAAATTAAAAGGGATTGATAGGGAAAGGCATGACAAGTTGAAAGATTTCTCCTGCTCCTACCCCACCCTCCTCCCAATTCTCCTGCCTGTTCTGTTTTTGCAGGCTCATTCTTACCGCTGTCAATTTAGTGACTCTGTACCCCTGTATGAAGCTTCCTGCTGTAGCTCTTTGGCCTGCTGCATCTTGTAATCCTTCTGGCCTTCTTCCATTAATCTTGCCTCTGTTTGACAGGCACAGTCTTTTACACCCCCTTCTAAATTGTGCATCTAATTTCTTAGAGGAGCAATGAAATCTAAAAAAAGAAATAAAACAATCATCTGTCACAGAGGGTTTAGACATAAACCAAATTTCTCTTGGTATGAGCTTTTTCTGTAAATTAGGGCTTGGAGGAGGGCACTGTACAGTTCACCTGATGAGGGAAAATGGACATTAAACTACCAACTTGACTTGTGGGCAGGAGCCTGGATTTGAGGAGGATTTACTTTGTTGGTTGGACAGCTGAATTTCTGCACCTGTAAGTCAAGATGTAATAAATATTTTGCTACTTGTTTAGCGCTATAAACTTGTATTCATGACTCCTTTCACCTAAATTCTTATTTTTACAGGAAAGGGAACATCAAATGTATTTTGTACCAGAGCCCAACTGTGTTGAACAACTCTATGCACTATATTTCATTATTTCATTTTTTCTCTGAGCCTTTCTTATGATTCTATTGTTTCCAGATGTGTCCATACCAAATAAATATCTACTAACTTTCCTTGGAGCAGTCAGAAACCACTAATGAGCTGTTACATAGCAGCTGTGTCAAACTACTACCTGTTTTCAACCAAATTCTTGGCTCTTCTTGCATTTCTTAAGAGCATCTGATCCAAAGCAGCGCTGGACATTTCTGATTAATTCAAGGGTGGATAAGGCACTCAACATCATGCAGAATCAGCTTTATGAAGGTATCCAAGATGGACTTTTGCTAATGTGTCTTCAAAATGTCAATTATGGACACATTTTTGCACAAAACAGCCAAAGGCTTAGGTCTTGTCCCAGTTCATGTTATAGAACAATAGACAAAATCAGAAAGCTCACATCCTAGGATGACTGCACTGAGTTAGGATGTGTTTTTCTTTTCCACTTATTTCTGTGGCTTTGAATGTCATAATTGGTCTCCTCGTTGGGCTGACTTTGACTAACTGCTGTCATGCATATGCTCTTTTCACTGCCACTTTCTTCTTCTTGTCCCACAGACGGCTGAACAAGTTGCATGCCAGAAGCTTGATGGGAGCTGGAAAGAGCATGAAAGTGTCCTGCCTGGCTTTATTTCAACGTCTTTGCCAGATCCTGATGTTGGGTGGAACCCGGAAAGTATTCACATAGAAAAACAATTAAGAAAATACCATGAACAGTATTACTTTGGTTTTTAATGTGAGTTTATCTGACTCATTTGAACGTATTTATTTCAAAGACTCGGAAACACTTTTTTCCCACTCTAATTTAGCAATGAAAAGGTACTATTTGCTTTTTTTTGTAGGTACTAAGTGAGCTGCTTTCAAAGTAAAAACTTTGTAATTCCTTAAATTCAGAAGGACAAAATTGGCTTCAGAATAATGAAATTCATCCCATGTTATAAATATTGTCCATTCTTGTTGCTTATAAAGAGGATTATATAGTATAATGAACTATACAACAATAATTAGTCTGTAATAGTCTATGGCTCAATAAATGCCTCAAATGCATATTGACATGGGTGAATTTATAAGTTCCAAAGGAAATCAAACAACTTTTGGCTACTTTGACTAAATTTGACTAGCAATGGATGAATAATGCATCTAGCTACATTGGAGACTGCAGAAGCACAGCCTCCATACCTTAAAATAGGTATAAAATCCTCCCTGTAGTGCTTGACCTTTTTCAGGTGTTGTTCATTTACCTTTTTCTCCTGGACACAGTTTTGTAAGTATTCTCTCCAGCTCTAGCTCCTCACCCAGTGATGTTAAGAAAATTAAATACACTGAGTTTGCCTTAGAAAAAAGCACCTCCGACCAATTGTCTTATAGGCAAAAGGCAACGTTGAGCAGCAGCAATGCTTTTTGATCCCCTTGTTCTATGTTGATCATGGTGAATATAATTATCTTTCAGCTGGAAAACTGAAGATCGAATTTTGCTTAAAAAGGCTTCTCTTGAAATAGGAGCAGCATGGCTGAGTAACACTTCAGTTATAGGGTAAAAACATAATTAAAATGTCAATAGATTGACACTTGCAGTAGTGCTGCCTATAGTTGTATGTACCTTTTCAAAATTCTGTTTTTGTTATCAGAAGTGTAGATCTGCCTCACAGCGTGGAGAGTGGGAATTCTGAGACTAGAAGTAGACTTCAGTGCCACACAATGTCAGAGAATTTTCTCTCTTTGCAGCGTTCATATTATACAGATTCCAACTGCTAAAGGTGACCAAGTGAACTAGAGACATTCTCTTCAGGAATGGGAATGTAAGATTCTGTATTTCTACTGCTTTTCCAGAAAAGAGTGAAACCTTTTAGAAAAGGTAAACCTGCTTGTTCATCTTTTCAGGCAAGTCATGTTGTAGAAGCATGAAGTCAAAGTATGATCCCATCCCTTCCTCTGACTTAGCATATGTCTGGTGATTAATCTATTTTCTTTTACTTTAATGACCTGATTCTTTGCTGCATTTTTTGACTAAATGTAGTCAAGAGGAGCCTAAACTTTGCTCTGTGGAAGATACCCAATTAGGCTAATGCTGAAATATTTACTGAGCTCTGGCCTCAAGAAAAAACTAACAGGTGGTGGAGTCAAACTTGAGACCATCTTAAAACTTAGGGAAACATTCAGTGAATTTGCAAAAATAATTTTGCTCTTGGTTTGGCTGTTGCTTCCTTATTTTGAGTATTCTGATATACCATGTCCCTTTCCTTTCTGCTTGAATTTTGGCTGAGTGAGCCACAGTGTAAATTGTATAATGATTCGAAACCACCTGTTCAGCATTTGGCGTCTTTGAAGGAAGGCAAAACTAAATTCATGTTACATATGAAAATGGAGAATACAGCACTTCATCTATTAGTTATTCTGGCATTAAGTAAGGAACCAATGAGCACATGTAGGGAATGCTGTTGCAAACAATTTCAACCACGATTTTTCTGAGAGGAAATTACAGAGACTGAAGCACACTGCTGGTGGAGGATTTAAATGTAAAAGTTATGCCAATAATTTTTCAATATAGCTTAAAGGCAGGAAAGCTAAGGGCAAAGGGGAAGTGAAAAAGGTAAAAAATTGCCTGAGCGGTGTGGTACAGATTGGTGTCAACAAGCTTTTGCATTTTGCTAGGAAACATATTAATCCCAAACTCCAAGATTATTTTTTTTCTAACAGCAAGACATTGTCATCAGTTAGTTGCACCAAGTTCCCTGTTACTCTGCAAGTGATGTAGAGGATTATTACATGAATAAGAGGATAAGATTTAATAAGTCAGATACAGTTCATAAAGTTTGTCCAAGTTACAGGAGATTTTGTGCAACTAGCACAATGTATGTTGATAAATCAGCAACCCATTTGTTGAACAATGAACATTAAACCTTGGTGAATAGGTTGCATCTAGTGCCTGAATGGTTTGGGTTTTTTCTGTGTAATGTCTGTGAATGTCTTGTGAGTTTAGCAGAACTGGTCCTTCTACAGTGGTTCGTTTGATGATAACAAGTATCATTGATTATTCATAGCATAGGAAATAAGAAATGTGGACCTGGCTTGCTGTACATCCTAGTGCCTGAAACCTTCAAGACCAGATGCATTAGTTAAAAACCAAATTAACAGCTCCCACCCACTCCTTCAGCCTCCCCTGCTCCAATCAAACAAAAGCCCCCAAACAATACAGCCCCAAATCTTTTGACTGCAATTACAACCGCTTTGAGGGGGAAAAAAAGGTCCGTCTTTGTCCTAGCACTTCTGTTTCGTTCTTGTCTCACTGTTCTTATTCTAAACATAGCAAATTCAACCCCAAAAAGAGGAGCTCTCATGGTAAAGAGCTAGGCTGGATGTTGAAAGAAATGGAATTGGCTTTGCTGCCTCTTTCCCATGTGACCTGGAGCAAGGCACTGTGGCCAGATGCTCAGAGATGCCTAGCTGAGTGGGATGCAGCTGTCCCACAGGATGGAGAGCTCACGCTGCTCTCTCCTACCACAACTGTTGCTCTGCCTTGTCGGTGAATTCACCCCTTCTTAGGCATCTATCTCCTACTGATTTAATTGTTCCTAGCCTTGTATTATCTGTCTGCTGATCCTCTGTCTAGAAGGAATCTTTTCCTCTCTATTTAAATGCTAAGTTTTCTGCATGTGACCCTACTTTCCTGTAGCTGCTACTGAATGCTGGAATACAAATAATTATCACTTAATGTAGTTGAATTAAAAGACATACCTGACAAAATTGATGCAGAGAATAAATAACTATTCTTGCCTCATCAGTGGGTAATTTTTAACTATTTCAGACTCTATGTAATGAGAAATACAAGATTATCATGTGAACTAGTGATGAATAGTGTATCAGTATCACAGTACTATTGTGGCTTTAATATAGTAGTTGCACAATAGTCCGGGATTTACAGCACATTTTGCTTTCTAGAGCTTGTGCTACTCTGCCCCTGCTCATCCCTGTGCTCATGCCCAAGCCCTTCCAAAACTACGTGTGTTGAAACTTTACACATTTCTTTCTATGTCTACAGCTGGCATTGCTCCTGTCTCTTTGGCAAGGGCTTGGAGCAGAGCTACTGCATTGGCGTGGTCCATGCACTTCTGCTGGTGGGAGTTGTGTTGAACTTAGGGGGTTGTATGTGACTAAGGGACACAGGCTCGGCTTCCCCAGCCATCTTGAACTGCACCCTTCAGAAGCGGTGAAGTTCCTTAGGGACAGTTTTGGGGAATAGACATGGAATTAAGCAGTATATAGAAAACAAGTTCCCTGATACACCTGAAGCACTACTAATGCTGCCTTGGAAAGGTTTAAGAGGGATGCGAAACTGTAGTATGGGTGTCAAAACAAGATTTTGCTGAAGTGCTGGGGCCTAAGCTGTGGGCCCCAAGTTGGAGTTGACCTGTGGATGAGTCACAAGCTAGCAGAATGTGTTGTTTCCCCCCACTGGCTTCAGGTTCCAAAGGCAGAATCTGGCCCACCTGTGGCTCTGTGGCTCCGCCCTCACCCAGGTGGTTGTGGTTGGGGTGGTGGGTGAGGCCAGGATTATATCAACCAGGAGCTGACCAGTTGGAGGGGCTTCCTGTTGTGTGTGGCTTCTGTTGGGGCTGGTTGCATCTTGCTGAGCTCTCTCAGTGCTGTCCTTCCATGTGAAGGGCCCCTGAGGAGCCATCTCTGTCCGTTGTGTCCAGCAGGCCATGCTGGCACCACAGTGGGCAGGGGAGGAGCTGGGCCCACAAGACATTTTGGCAGGATTGTCTGAGAGAAGGCTTCTGAGGGGATGTCGCTGAGTTTGGCATTGGCCTGTGTGATCAGGTAACTGATGGCAGCAAAAAATGATGATGGCTGAACTGGCACAACACCTGTCTGTCTTCAAAAATGCATTTAAAAATTATTGGAGCTTTTCCATTGACAGTAATTGGTTGTTGGTTTATCAGTGTCAATATAAATTTAATTAGCAGTGCTGTTAGCTCCTATAGGCAGCAATGCTGTTGTTACTTTTTAGAAACTTTAAGTTACTTACTGAATACGTTCCCCACCTAATTTTCCATCTTGTTATTGTATCTGGTGGCCATTATGAGTTAATGGCATGTAAAATTGTGTTGTTAGATCAAAACTGTTAGAGTATTGTTACGTGTATCAGGTACATTTACTTCAATATTGCTAATATCTTGCTTCCTAATAGGCACATCTGTTCAGAGGATCTCATGAAAAATAACAGCCTGTAATCACTGTACCTAAATGCAGACAGTTTTCAAACCTATACAGGGGTCTTCACTGGCTCACATTGGAATATGGGACTACTGGGGCTGTGTTTGCTCTTGTTTAAGCAGAGACAAATCATAAGCAACATTATGCAAATTCAGAGAGATCTTCAGTAGTGCTGTTGTGTAACAACACAATGCAGAAAACCAGTGCAAAACTAGAACCCTGCCATACAAATGTATTTAAGAGTAGTAAACAGTTCTTAGTATTCCTCTTCAGTATTCCTTAACAGTTGAAATGAATGGGTAGAAAATAAAGGAAAAAAACGTGATGTAATGATGATACATAGCAAACAGTTGAAGGTCAGAATAGATCCCAGATACTTTGCAAGTTTTTAACTTGATACGGATCCTAAGACCAGTAATAAACCCAATCCTGAACTGCTTTCTCAGGCAATAGTTCCGCTGAAGTTTTCTTTGCCTGAGTGAAGATCAGAGGATGTGACCTCTTTTGTGATGAAACTCAACATAAAAAAATCTTTCCCCCTAGACTTTGATGTTGACTTCAGAGTTGTTTCTAACAGATTTTCATTTTAATAATTTGTCTGCAACAGCATGGCAATTTCTGTTAGATAATTCATAGTATTCATGAAAGATTATAGCAGTGGATGGGCCTCACTGAAGTGTTTTGAATCACTGGCTATTAAAAAAATAAACATATTTCTTTCATTCCGTCCAGCTCCAAACTGTTGGAGCAAACTTTTTGTTGGAATGGACTTTGCACAAAGACAACTAGCCAACAGTGCATCAAAATTGTATGCTTAAAAAAATTCAATGTCAGTGGTTTTAAAAATACTGTAAAAGTAATCGATGGCCAAAAAACCTATGCTCAGCTGTAGCACAAGAACAATTTGCCAAGCAATCAGCTGAAGCAGGAGGTTCCAATTTTGCAGCGCTTTAGGGGCTTCTGGCAGAGAGGAAAGCTGTGTTATATACACGCTGACAAGTAGAAGATAAGCAAGCTTTCTACTCACTGCAATCTTGTTGGTTTAATTACCCTCCAGTGCCTATTTGTGATAGCCACTTGGGAAGTCAGTGCTGAGGATACAAGTTGAAGTCAGATTCTGCTAGTTATCAAGTAATTGGGGATTTTGGCAGAAAAAATAGGGCCTTGCTTAAAAGGGGTCAAAACTACCATGGTAGTAAAATGCAAAAGAGACATCTCTCTTTAAATCAGTTTCCAAACCTGTGATCAGTAAAGTTCTGAAATGAAACACTTCTTTGCAAAGTAACTCAAAGCTTCTTTAGTGTTAAACAATACTCTGTCATTTGCATAGTAGATAACTAACAAATTATGTGATTTCTGCTTTAATATCTATAAATATACAGCAAGATTTCTGTAGCAGAGGTTGAAAAATGCAATTTTCTGTGAACCTAATTTCTGCTTGATGTGATGTGGGATTGAGGCAGATTCTGTAATGTTTTTATGATTCCCCCCCCCCCACTGTTAAAGTCATACAAGGAAATGCTACATCTCTGGTAAAGTAGTTATAATTTCCTACTCTTGGATATAAGGTAGTTCATATTATTACACAAGGAAAAATACATCTTGATTGCTTTGTGACATGCCAACATTGTAGAGATTTGTCCTTGAGACTGACTTTCTATTGAAATTAACAATACATAACTGTTTTTTCTCTGCCTTTCAGAAGTACTTCTGATATTTATTTCAGTTAAAATGTCCCATTTTTTTGCTGACAATATTTTAAAATATCATATTGTGATAATATATTTGATAATAATATCCTTTTAATATTTAGCACTCCAAATTTTTCAATATACATTACACCCAAGTTATTTTTACATTTGAATTTCTTCCCTATTTCACTATATTTTTCTAGTGATGTAATTGTAAAGGGCACAGTACAAGAGCGCATTGTTAACAGCTGTGATTTTATACATAATTAAGAGCAGAGGACCACCTCTTTGGTCCATGACATGATGTAACTTTAAGCCATGCTTCCCTGATTTGCTGTCAGAGAAAGAAGTCTTTGGGGACTAAACCTCAAGCTATTTACTTGTTTTGTTTTGTTTTTACTCAACTCCTAATACAGTAGGGCAGTGTTCTCTGTAGGTCTTCCAGGCACTGTTGCAACATGATTGGAGCTGGACTGAACAGAAAAAAAAAAGTATGGCGTTGTTTAGGCTGGAGAAAAGGAGGCTTAGGGGAGCCCTGAGCGTTCTCCACAGCTGCCCGAAAGGAGGTTGTAGCGAGGTGGAGATCAGTCTCTTCTGCCAAGTAAGAAGTGGTAGGACAAGAGGACATGGCTCCAGGTTGTGGCAGGAGAGGTTTAGGTTTGGATATTAGGAAAAATTTCTTCACAGAAAGGGTTTTTAAGCAGTGGAATAGGCTGCCCAGGGATGTGGTAGAGGCAGGGGTGTTTAAAAGACATGTAGATGTGGTGTTCTAGTGACATGGTGTAGTGGTGGATTTGGCAGTACTGGTTTAATGGTTGAACTTGACGATCTTGAAGATCTCTTCCAATCAGAACAATTCTATGAGTCTATGAATATAGATATGTAACAGCATTAACTCTCTTGAACAATACATTCTTCTTCCAGTTGACTATTTTTTCTCCAACTGTACTGATTGCTTCCACCCCCCTCTCCTCTTCCATATTTATTTCATCATTTACAACCCTGCTAGGTCTTTTGTAAATGGTTTCTCTGTCATTAATGAAGTTCAGATTATGTCCCAGATCAATATAATATTCTATTGTCGTCTTTGTTGTTGTCAGCAAGTTCAAAGCCAAATAGATTATTAAATACAAAATTAAGATATAAAACATTCCTGTCTTGATACTTAATGTGGTTGTTTTTTTTATTTTTCTCCTGCTTCGTTGGAAACTTCTGGTTACAGTGAGAGAGACTCGCTTAGGATGTCATTTAGGTTGGTTGTGTCTGAGAGTAACCTTACTCTATTAACAGTGAAGAAGCTGCATCAAATCCATACCTGTGAAGTCTGTACCATGCAAGTTACACAGGACACAATTTTTCCTGGCATGGTCACAGAGCAGATTACTTACATTCATCAACAGGGTCAGTTAGTCTTCATCACTTGCTGTAAACCAGAATTTAACACACTATGAATATACTGTCTGTGAAGTCTCTGAAGCTGAGGAAAGTTAGCTGTAAGCATACTCTGGAATAGTGTCCCCAGCTGCTTGCTGTGTTCTTGTGCTGTTCTCTTGTCATGTGTCTGACCACTTTTGGGGAAAAGGTATGGGACTCTGTGGGCTGTTGATGTGACCCCATATGGCTGCTCTTGTATTCTCTCAGTGTCATAATAAATTTCCCACACCTGCCTATCTGTGCAACAGAGGGAGAAGAGTTAAGAGACAGTATAGACGAGTTTCCCAAGAGTATACTTTTCTTGGCTTGCATCTAAGTTCATGTGAAACAAAGGGATAAAAGAAATAAAATAGAAATAAGGGTATAGAAGCTCCCATAATGAAAGAAAAGTGAAACTCAGATAGTATGCATATTTAGGGCAAGACAGAAAGGAAACTTGGGTTGATTATGAGCTTCATTTCAGTACTATTCAGGACTTTGGAAGAAACTTCTAAGGAAAGGATAATTTGAATGTAAGTGGAGTATTGAATTAAGTACAAAATGGGTTTACTAAATGTAGGTCACTGCTAACCTGATAGTGTTTTTTTGAAATTATAGTAACTGCCAGTGCTACACTCTTGTATTCCAATAATGATCTTCCTGAAGTCAAATACTGAAATCAAGTAGACACAAGATTGAGTTGGATCAGCCCTAGCGCTTGTCTGACAATGATCATACAATTTTTCTGTTTGTCATAAACAAAAATAAAGTTGTCAGGACAGTTTGCTGTTTTGCTGTTGTTGGTTTCATTTTCTTTCCAGTTTTATGCTAATAAAACCTTTTGTCAGCAGATGCAAATGAGACCTCATTTAGCAACAACAGAACTTTTAAACAAAACTTTTTTTTCCATGCAGAGTTACATTTTAAGTGCTGAATGGAAACCATGTGAAGAAGGCAGATATAGATGTTTTTAATACAAATCTGCAATGCTGTTTTTCCTGACTTTTTTCCTCCCTGCTTTCGTGTCCAGCCAGGTATGTTCATTAATGTAAGACTCTAACATTCCACAGGTTCTTAGAAAACTCAGATGTAGTCTGAGGGATCAAAAAATTGGTATTTCAATTTGACTAAGGTCAGTCGGAAAGAAGATGCAAGTGAACCTGAACAAAATACAGGATCTTCCTGCACTGAAGTTCCTGAATTAATTGCTTTAATCCCTATTAAATGCCCTGAGACAGACTTGGAAGATTATTTTTTTTTATGTTAAGCAAACAAACAAAAGTTTCCTCCTTTATATGACTAATGAAATCTATTTTATTATGTGCATAAAGGCACAGCATTACTGATATTTGAGACTGAAATTCTATTGGGCAGGAGGAAATTATGGCTGGGTTTGGTTACAACCATGTAGCTATCACAGGCTGACAGGGATTCTCCGTTAGCTGGAGTAGTAAAGGCTTGTGCTTCGAAGAAGAAAGTCTTACATACTATTACCATTTCATTATAAAGTTCTTAGTTATAACTCATTTATAATAATAAATATGTTTACCAGCTTAGATTCTATATAATATGTAGAAAACTGTCTTAAATGACCTGTTCTGTAAATGAGGGTATAATAAAAAGAATAAAAATTCTCCTTAAATGTCAGAAACTGAGAAGAATGAAGCAACGTATATAAAATGAAGAGCTGGACTGCAGTCACCCCTGCATCCTTTTCATCCAAACAGGGGGAAAAAAGCAACCATTGTATCTCTCTTTCGTTTGATTATCTTTGTAATCTGCACTACATACTGAAAGCACTGGGTATACACTTTGGAAGACTATCAGAATTATATGAATGTGTTTCTGTTCACAGAATATGAAATTAAAAGGTAACAGGCTCAAACATCAAAGAAGCTGAAAAATGGCAAGGATTGCCACTAATTCTGTTTCAATGTACTGATGTAATGGCATATTTTAACACAAGTCAGACCATAGGTTAGAAAAAATCATGCCAAACAGTGACGCATGAGCTGCAACTCGCTAACATTTTCTATTTTATGTTGGAAAATTTGTCCACTCTAGAGACTAAAAATTAATCTAGAAAATAGGAATGTCTTTGTTTAACCCCAATTTATCATTGCTTAATTGGGATGCTCTTTAGTTGATACGTATTTAACCAGAAATGAGACCTCTAGTCTTATTTCCTTTGCTCTCTTGATGTCAGAAAACAGGCATTTTATGGAAGAAATAAAATTTAAAATAAATCCTTCAGTAGGAGAAGCCTTTTGTGTTCCTTAAGATTCTTATGTGTTAAGTGCCTATAGGAAATGCTTTTCATTAGGTGAAGAAGAAAAGAAGCAAATGTTATTCTCAATGCCCATGTTTGGCATTTCATGATAAGCAGCCAAAATGTCAATGTGACCCGTTTGTCCAAACAATAGGTTATTGGGCATACTTTCTATAAAGAAATGCAAACGAGACCATACATTGTATAGTAGCATACGCATTTATCCTCTCATGTTTGCCTTTGTAGAACAGTATAAAAGAATATTTTTCAAAGTAATGTAATTGTTTTTTCTTCTTTATTAGTCCTTTGCATGGAGGGCGGAGGTAATGTGATTGGACCCCTACCCTATGGCTGTTGTCAGGAAGATGGATGAGAAGTGATCAATCTGAATTATCATCTTGTTTCATATTCTAGACTACCTGTGAAAATGGAAACAGGTGGTAGGTAGCAGAAAGGATGTTCTAAGTGTGGCAGTGTCTGTGCTGTCACATGATGTATGAGCTTTCCTCTTAGTCGTTATCTCAGTCATGAGTGTTTCTCAGGAAGATCTCACTTCTTAAAAGAGCTTGCTGGTAGCTGCTTGCAGAAGAAGGTTTGAACTTTCAAACTATAGGAGAATGGAAAGGAATTCCTAGGTGGGTTGCTGACAGAAGCATCTTTTAATTCATCTTCATATCTGTTCCCTTGCAATCCAGCTGTCTTCAGCAGTTGCAGTGCAGATAGAGGGGCAGCCCTAACCTTGTCTGATGCTGTAATCCGTGCCTCCTCATAGCGTAATACTAAAGATAAACCATACTCACCTGAAAATCACCTTTGGTTTGACAGCAGAAAATACTTTTGTTTGAATGTTCTAGTTGGAAATGTTCAGATTTTTCTGTGATAACGCCTACCAATAAAACAATTGCTGAGCTGGAGATACAGAGAAAAGCTGCCAGCTTTTCTGCGCACTTTGTGCTCCTAAGCTAAAGTTTTCTTTTATTCGTTATCCAAGTGTCACAGCAGAAATATATTTGAGATACTTAGGTAAGCAGCTTTCTATTTCGCAAATGTGTATGCAATACACCTGTTTGCAGAAACAGTGGCCATTTTTTTTCTAGACAAATGACATTATACACTGTTGTTTTCAGAGGTCTTACTTTTTACTCTTCCATTAGTGAGGTTTTAATCTAGTTCAAGGTTAGATAATTTAGGCACTAAGGAAATAATTGTTCTGTGTGCAAGAGAAAAAAATAATAGCAGCAGGTCACAAGTGGTGTTCCCCAGGGATTGGTCTTGGGGACAGTTCTGTTTAATATCTTTATCAAGGATCCTGATGAGGAGATTGAGTACACCTTCAGTAAGTTTGCAGATGACACGAAGCTAGGCAGGAGTGCTAAACTGCTTCAGGGTAGAAAGGCTCTACAGAGGGATGGGGCAGGATGCATTGATGGTATGAGGTTCGAAAGGGCAAGTGCTGGGTCCTGCACTGGGATCACAACAACCCCATGCAATGAGGAAGTGATTGTCCCCCTGTACTCGGCACTGGTGAGGCCACACCTTGAATACTGTGCTGGCACACATCCAAAGAAAGGCAATAAAGCTGGTGAAGTGTCTAGAGCATGAGACTTACGAGGAATGGCCGAGGGAACTAGGGTTGTTTAGCCTGGAGAAAAGGAGGCTCAGGGAAGGCCTTATTGCTCTCTACAACTACCTGAAAGGAGATTGTAGTGAGGTGGATGTTAGTGTCTTCTCCCGAGTAAGAAACAATAGGAAGAAAGCAAACAGCCTCAAGTTGTGCATGGAAGGTTTAGATTGGACGTGAGGAAAAATTTCTTCACTGAATGGGTTGTCAGGCATTGGAACAGGCTGTCTGGGGTAGTGGTGGAGGCACTATCCCTGGACATATTTAAAAGACATAGATGTGGCACTTAGTGACATGATATAGTGGTGAACTTGGCTGTGCTGGGTTAACAGTTGGGCTTGCTGCTCTGAAAGATCTTGTCCAAACTAAATGATTCTATGACCAGATATAGGCATCTGATTAAGAGGCTTAATTTTAATTTACTTTAATTTCACTCAGTGGATTTGAAAATTGAGCCTTTTAATTAGTTGCCTTAACATGGATTTGAACAAGCAGCTTTTTCCATTCCTGATTAAGGTTTGATGGACATTGTTGAACATAGTCTCGTGGCACTTTGTGTTATTTCACAAATATATGTTGATGTATGGCTATACATTGTGTATATAAGATGTCCCGTGTAATCCCTTATGGTTTTGTAAAAATTAAACATGAGAACACTTCATTAGAGCCAGGGATGGGGATAATTGAAGGTCAGTAAGTCATTTGCGTAGTCAGCAGCTTTCAGTCTCACACTGAGAAAAGCTTAGAGTGGGATGGAGTGAGATCTGGGGAGACAGTGGCTAGAAATAATGTATGATGTGCTAAAACTGGCTAAAAGTCTTAATGCGTTTCTTAGCTGTGTTCTATTTTGGATTAGGAAGAAAAAATGCTGCTTTCAGTTTTACTCATGCTTTTTACGAACAATTTGGAAAAATGTAGAGAAAACGCAGATACCAAAAGTGTTCACTTGTGCTTTTTCACATGTGGAGATGAGATCCTGTCTTTCACTTGCATTCCCTTCTTTATACAACTGAAAGTTGTGACAGCCTCTTAAGTCACCGCATAACTCTGAGAAGTTGGTTTTTATTAATTGCTGTGGCTCCTGATTACTGGTCCCCATTTTGGAGGCATGGCCTGCATGTCATGTTCCCAAATGCATTGCTTTATATATCACATAATTGAAATTAATATCATCTGAAAGGGTGCAGATTACTAGGAAATTCAGATCAGTTTGTCTTAAAAATCTGTCTTCCTTGTTGTTGCTGTATTTTACTATATCTGCTGTCATTGTCCTTAAGAACTTCTGGAGGCTATAGACAATACTGTGGAACCCATAAGAAATAAATGCCATTTGTTGTTCTCTCTAATACTGACTCCAAAACTTTCTTTTTAAGTTGCTTAAGGTGCATTTCACTTGTTCATGATTTAAACCGAATGTGATGTGGGATGAAGCCAGAGCTCTTGTAAACGTCTTTATCTGTTGCACCCAGGCAGTTATTTTTTCTGTAACAACCCTTGAGAAGGAAGTCAAGTGTCTTTGGTAAGAGTATTGCTTTCTAAAACAGTATCAACTGGCTTTTGTTATCTTTCTCAGTTATTAGTTCAATAGCTGCCACTTTATACAAGTGTCTAAAGACAATCGGCAGAGACTGAGGAATGAAGCACTTTTTCAGAGATCTTAGATTTACTATCAAGGAGTCTGAGATTCATTGCAAAATACATATGGATATGTAAATTAGAAAAGGCAGAGGACTACTGTTCCGCTTTGTGTTAAGTTAATTCCACATAACATTTTTCTTAATTATGCCTTGGAGTGCTGTTAAGCTATCTGGCCTACAGATAACTTGTTGTCTTCTGTATACTACATCGAGACTGAAGTTCTTCAGGTTTTCTTTGGCACTTACCAAGATTTCAAGATCAATTAAAATAATTTATATAATCTTACCATCTGTTGAAGGGCTCATCACACATCTTTTTTTCTTTTCAGTTCTTAATTGTTGCTTCGCATTATCCTTGCTAATAATTTAGTCTTCTAAACGCTTTACTATTTTCTTCTGTTCTTTATCTGTGGCAAAAAATATCCTTTACAGTTCAAACTTAATAACTTTGCTTCCAAAAATCCCAGTTACGATATTTTGATTCAGCGGCTTCACATGAAATACTCTTTTGATAGAATATTATCAACTGTAGTTGCTTTCTGTTCATATACACCTCATTTTCAAATCTTATTTGAAGATGTTTGGTTTTCCTTTCTTGCTTCTAATGTCCTGGTTTGCTATTTTATGATTTTGTAAGGAGTGCAAAATGTTGGGAAATATGAGTAGATATTCTCAAGATACGTCATTTTGATTTTTCTGCATGTTAAATTGCTTCTTTTATTCTTTCCTAAAAAATATTTCTCCTTTCTTTGTTAGGCTAAAATACTAAAATATGAACACAAGATTTAACTTAAAACTCAGAAAATGCTTCATACAATTGGATAGTAAGTATTCAACTGCTTAGAAATTAGTCCAAAAATTATATCATATTCACTAAAACTATCACCCTTAGCAATTTTGCCAAATATGCCAGTTAAATGTGTAAGATCAGGTACTAGCAGATTTGGGTTGGCTTATCTTTTTCCTTTGCTAGGTCTTTCTCTTTTCCTTATCGCCTCATTATATTGTTTTCTTCCTCTTTACTTTCTGCCCTTAAACTGCTTTTATTTCAGAACCACACGTTCGGTTGTGCACTTTCCAATCTCTTTTGCATCTGTGCTCAGCTGCTTTGTTGCCGAGGTTTGGACTGATGGAAGCGGCTCAGAATTGAGTGCTGTTAGGTTCAGGGCAACATAGGAGATGTAACGTGCAGCCCAGGAAGAAGGGCTTGATGTGGCAAGACAGGATATGACTGTAAGAGAGAGAGGGACATGAAGATGAGAAAGATGAAGCAGCTGAGTGCCTTCTCCAGGTGTGCCTTCATTATATCTAGTTAGAATTGTGTTTGGCATAGAACTTTGATATTTTGGAACATATGTTCATTCAGCATTGGGATCGAGATGTGGATGAAAACTCAACAGTAGAGAGTAACGTGCTAGAGAAGAGATAAATAGGCCTTCTCCTGCAATGGAAGAAAGATGTGCTTTGCCTTGTCTGATACCTTACTCAGTTTGAACCTCTCAAAGGTTGTTTTACAACTCTTGGCTATAGTGTTGGATACAGTTGATGTTTATTCACACAAAAAAGAGTGGCTCTAGCAGATGAGATTAACTTCATAATGTAGGTTCCTAATTTAAATCAAAGACAAAAACCTCCCAGGAGCCATTTTCCAAGCATTGAAACAGCATTCTAACAATGAATGATAGGAAAAAAGAACAAGCTTCTGTTCCTTCATTTTTTTTCTTGCTTGATATTTAGTCTCTTTGCAGTAATTATGTTAAGAGTGGTAGCACTGTGACTTTTCTTAGTTCAAATCCCAAATGCAGCTGTTAAAGAAGCATTGATTTTGTTGCAGTTGCTCTGAATGTTGTGGTTTATTATTGGAATATAATGGTTAAACAAGGTGTAGCATTCTTTGTGGACACCTGTTTTTAAAATATGTTCTGGATATATGTTCCTAAAGAAAAGTGATATCCCTGTTAGGTAAACATAAAAATTAAAATACCAAAATTTATTTTCATGTATTGTTTTATTCCTGTGAGTGAGTCCACTATGTTTCTTAGAACACTGAGGGGCAGATTTATTGTTTCTGTATCATTATACTGCAGAAATACCTAATTATGCAGCCACCATGAAGTCTTTGTCATGTTGTTTCAATCCAGTCTTGAAAAAATTTAATAAATCCATCCTCATGAAAAAAAATCCCACTTAGCAACTGAGATGGAAGGGTTGCACTTCAAAATGGTGCCAATGGTATGAGGTTCAGCAAGGCCAAGTGCAGGGTCCTACACCTTGGCCACAATAACCCCATGCAGCGCTACAGACTGGGGCATGAGTGGCTGGAGAGCGGCCTGGCAGAGAGGGACCTGGGAGTACTGGCTGACAACCAGCTGGACATGAGCCAGCACTTGCCCAGGTGGCACAGGAGGCCAATGGCATCTTGGCTTGTATCAGGATAGTATGGCCAGCAGGACTAGGGATGTAATTCTCCCCTGGACTCAGCACTGCTGAGGCCTCACCTTGAGCCCTGTGTGCAGTTCTGGGCCCCTCACTTCAAGAAAGATATTGAGGTGCTGGAGCGGGTCCAGAGGAGAGCAATGAGACTGGTGAAGGTGCTGGAGGGAAAGTCTTATGAGGAGAGGCTGAGGGAGCTGAGGTGGTTCGGCCTGGAGAAGAGGAGACTCAGGGGAGACCTTATCACTCTCTACAACTACCTGAAAGGAAGTTGTAGTCAGGTGGGGGTCGGCTCTTCTCCCAGGCAGATAGTGACAGGATGAGAGGGCACGGTCTGAAACTGCACCAGGGGAGGTTTAGGTTGGATATTAGGAAGCACTTCCTCATGGAAATGGTGATTAGACACTGGAATGGACTGCCCTGGGAGGTGGTGGAGTCTCCATCCCTGGGGGTGTTTAAGGAAAAATTGGATGTGGCACTCAGTGACACGGTCTAGCTGATGTTGTGGTGTTGGGTCATAGGCTGGACTTGATGGTCTTGCAGGTCTATTCCAGCCTCAATAATTCTGTGATTCTGTGAAAAGAGCAACCATGATGTCCCAGTTTAATTGAAGTGTTGCACTGTCTTGTCTTACTGGTTTACTCTAGAGGGGCTCTGTGTAAATATTTTGATTTTCCAAAGTGACTACTGATTTCAAATGCCTTGCTAACAGGGTCTACAAGTTTCCAGTGTGAGATACGTAGAAAAATATGAATTTTTTCCCATTTTCAGAGAATCAAGTCCATGTCATTTCTTTTACACTCTGCTTACACACTGAAGAAATCAAAATTGGAAACGGTTTTTAACTTTTTTTTTTAATGTAAGTACATATTGTGAAAAACCCATTGGTCCTAATGAGTGTTTTTACCAGAAAAGGAGGACAGGGACAAATATTTTGGTGAAGGAGATTTAATATGAACCACAGCCTTCTGAAACAAACAATTAATTCCTGCTTCTATCTCTGATAATGGCTTTGGTTGTGAATTTTTCATGATTTTTTTAAGCTTTCTGCTAAATATGTCTTAGAGATCATTAATAAATCACTGTTATTTGCTCCTGCTCAATTTCTCACTAGTTGAGCAGGACACTGTATTCAATAGAATGGAAAGAAATCTGAGTTGGAGTACTAATGATTTTACATTTTGAATTAGACACAGATCATACGGAATGCATAAAGAATTCAAATGGTGCAGATTCATTTGTATCTATAAATAACCTTGAAAAATAAATATATTCCCAGTTTTATTTGAATATTCTTCCAAAACTTTTGCCTTGTGAATATGTGAAGGAACACATCTTAATTTCTTTATGGAGCCTTGAATTTCTTAATTATAAAAAACCTAATTTGTATAGAATGAGGGAGCTTTTCTTCACACTAACCACAATAAAATTGGAAGAAGATCTTCTTATTAGAACTGTCTCAGGCAAAACAATTTATTACAACCACAAAAGTACTGTTGGTTCACCAGTTGTAAGGAATGAAAATTTAGAGACATCTTCTGGATTTTTTTCACCAGCCACAGAGTTCAGGAGGAGGCTAGTCTAATGCTTTCATTTATTTTGAAGGATCAAGAGAAAATGAGGACAAGCTTTGTTATTGATCAGATGAGAAGTTGAGAAAAAGCTATGGTAGGCCTATAACTTGATGAATTTTGCTTTCACAGGATGAAGTGCAACCAGAAGCTGTCTTTTTTTTAGATGATGTTAACGGATAGCTCCATTAAATAATGCCAGCGCCTCCAAATGTTTGGGGTTTTTTTACCTTTTTTTTTTAAATTTTGCTGAAGAATTAATACCATGTAGTGACTTTGAATGGAAGTGTTTGTGAAATCTGTGTGAAATTATTGCGATGGAACGATAACTGTGTTATGTTCCTTTCACAATAAGGCTTGGTCTCCTAGTTGTTAATTTTTTCTGGTCCAGTGAAGATCTCCTTTTTTTTTTCAGGTCTAAACCAGTCTCAGTTGCTTTCAGTCCACTTTTACTGTACATGCAACACCTCAGGGTCAAACTAATCACTACCACAAACTTCAGTGAGAGTGAAATGTGTTTTTCTTTCCACAGTTATGACATTCTTTCCCACAATCTGCTTCCACTTTCTTTAACAATAGCCTCCATGTCTGATCCAATAAGCTAACACATAAAAGTATGTCAGCTTCTGAGCCATGAGTACTTTAAATGATAAAGAAATGTCTACCTCACTTTTTATAAGGGTTTTGTTTTAGAGCCTTTCAGAACCTTTTGCATTTACTTACTGTAAAATTATTCTCCTCAACTGCAGTTACTTTTATCCTGTTGGTTGAAAATGGAGAGAGCAACAAACGCCAGGCTGGTAACACTTTAAATTAGAAAGCAATGAACAATTAGAACAAGAGCAGAGGAAAAATGAGGAGGTCTGTAGCTCAAACTATTGTGGTTTTAATAAGAATAGATTTATGTAATTCTTGATCAGTGTAAACTGCCGCTGCTGCTTTGAAGTCAACAGGCATAGACTATATAACTTAACACAGGAGTAGGAAGTTATTGCTTTCTATATATGAAGTGCCATTTTTTTAAAAAGTAAACAAACATCAATCCAGCAATAAACCCTATCCCAACAGAACTCACTCCCATCCCATCTGTCCCATGCTTACCACATTTTGCTTTGTGTCTGTGTGCGTAATGTTCCTTGCTGACACTGTATAGTATCATGCCCCACATGTCAACCACAGTGGTGTTCTCAGTGTGGGAAAGTAGCGGCAAATGAAAATGATCTACTATTTATAGCTGAGAAACCTGAGGTAAATGTTGTGTTACTTCTGGGCTAGGGGGTCACCCTATTTCCACAAAACTGCTGTTTGAAGTGTGATTTGAGCCATTGTTCAGCTCTTGGGACAGAGAGGGATTTAAAAGGTAAGACTGTCATCTTTCTTCTGTCCCCTAGGTGCACCGAGTTAGAGACAGGGGGAGATTTCTGACCATGAACAAGAAGAAGGGTATGTCATTACAAATCTGACAAAACTGTATAGACCTGTAGAACTGAAGTGAGCGCAGCTGTGTTCTCTGCGTTTTACTTTAGGTTGTATTTCCTGGGTAGCCATAACTATAGGTTACAAAGCTGGTTTAATTTGTACTGGCAACACTGAGTGTCTGAGAAATAATAGTATAGTGGTGAGGTGTGAATCTCAGAATATCCGGAGGTTTGTTCTAGTTTGGATAGCAGTAAAAAGTGCAGATGCTGATCTGAGACTGTTGGATCTCTCAAAACAAGCTGGGGACCCCAGTACAGAAGAAGTCTCCTAAGTTTTTTGGCCACTGCAAGAATTAAGTTTGAACTGGATGGAGCAGTGCCCAAAGCTGCTGAAACCAAATGGTAGCAATCATCAGCAGAGACAGCCAGAGAGAAATGGAAAAGCTACAGAAGTGATGTAGTAATGTAGCCAGTTTCATTTAAATTTAACTCTGACATGTTTTTACTTATTGACTCTGAAATCTCTTGGCATGTAGATCAAGATACCCAAGCAGTTTGCGCAGTGATTTACTCTTCATCTCTTTGAAAATGCTTTATGCCTGCAGTTAAGGAAGTTCAGCAGAAACTTGCGTTTTCAAACCAATGTCATATTCTAGTCTGTTCCCATCCATACTAATTCCACCAGAGCAAGTCTGTTTCCAGACATCATGCTCCCTTCAATATCTGACGGTACCAAAGGAGAGTAATCTGCTGTCCGCTGTGGAAGTAAATCCTGGCCGGCAGGACTAGGGAAGTGATTGTGCCCCTGTACTCGGCATTGGTGAGGCCGTATCTCAAATACTGCATTCAGTTTTGGGCCCTTCACTACAAAAACGACCACTGAGGTGCTGGAGTGGGTCCAAAGAAGGGCAGTGAAGCTGGTGAAGGGTCTAGAGCACAAGTCTTAGGAGGAGTGGCTGAGGGAACTGGGGTTGTTTAGCCTGGAGAAAAGGAGGCTCTCTACAACTACCTGAAAGGAGGTTGTAGGCAGGTGGGAGTCAGTCTGTTCTCCTGAGTAAGAAGTCATAGGACAAGAGAAAATAGCCTCAAGTTGTGCATGGAAGGTTTAGATTCAGTATTAGGAAAAACTTCTTCACTGAAAAGGTTGTTAAGGCTGCTCAGGGAAGTGGTGGAGTCACCATCCCTGCAGGTATTTAAAAGATGTGTAGATGAGATGCTTAGAGACATAGTTTAGTGGTGGGCTTGGCACTGTTAGGTTAATGGTTGGACTTCATGAACTTAAAGGTCTTTTCCAACCAAAATGATTCTACGATTCCATGAAATCAGATGTTGGGGTAAAAAGTTGTCTTGTCTGTATAGGAAAGAGAGTTGGCATATATGGTTTGAGACAGAAAAACAGTGATGTTACAGGATCAAAGATAAGGAGCTTAACTACAAATTTCCAGATTTTCTGACATTTAAGGGATATGTATTTTAAAGGACTATGCATCTCCAGCCTTCATTCTGTTTTACTTAAACATTTGTATTAGTAAATGCCTTTAGCTTTACTAAAATGGCAAAGATGACTGAATAGTTTGCACTTCTAGGTGTAGGCAGACCTTCGTTACATGAGGTTCACCTGAGACTGACAGCTCTCCAGAAAGCTGTTAAGAGTGGTGGTGTCTCATGAGGCACTATATATAGTTCTCAGGAACTTACAAATTTAGAACCAACATAAGCAAAAAAAAAGTGTTGGAGGCCTCACAGAAGTTTATTATCTTTACTGGCATGACCTGAGGATCCTGCAACTTCTGTGAGCATGTTTCATGCCTAACTAAGGAGACTCCCAACTTTTTCGCGAAGCCTGGGTTTAAAAAAAAGCCTAGAATAGATTGCATGTGATCAGAACTCAGGATCCCTAAAGCAACCACCCATAAAGGAAACCCTTTTTTGGTTCCATGATACTCAAGAAGATTTGTTATTTAGATATGGTAGTTTCTCTATAATGAAAATTAGGACTAGGAGTTCATTAGGAACCTGATTTGTCAGTATTTGTTCCTGTGTAGCTGTTGCTGGCAAAATTCTTTGGCCTAAAAATTCTGCTGTTAATCCCTGGCTGAATAAGATTTATTTTTAAGTGTCAAGTAAATTGATCAACCCTTTTTGTTTTTATGACAGAACTTTAAAAATTGCCAGATGCTGCTTGCAAGTGGTGGTTTATAAGGGCTCTTGTCAATAGCCTGAGGCAGGGGAGAAATACAAAGGCAAGGAGGTTATGTTTGGAATGTGCAATGTAATATTTTTTAATTGCACATTTATTTTAAGAGAGGCAATGGACTGTGAGGGCATTTTAACTTTTCACCTTTTTCTCCTGGTAGTTTTGGGTGGTTGTGCTTAGAGTAAAAAGTATTTGGGGTTTTTTTGAGAAAATGACTGATGATTATCTGAAACTTGCCATTGGTTCTCTTCAGCACTACAGACCACAGGACATTGGGAGAAGGAAGCAGGTCTGTAGGGCAGCAGTATTACTTCTGGGTGTCTATAGTTTAAGAAAATACACTCCCTATCAGACCTTCCTAGTTGGCAGAGACACTCAAGTTGTTGGCAGTGGTAGCTGATGCTCACTGGGAAAGAAGAGTTTGTTTATGGGTCCAGATCCTTCTTATCACACCCACTGTTCAGACAATAACAAACATGTGGTAACTGCCCTGCTAGTTTGCAAGAAAACTATAGAACTTGGGCTAATTGCTTAAACCTCATACAGTAATTTTGGTTTTGGTCACTTGAACCATCTGCAATTCTTGGGGGATGTGGTGGGTCAACCTTGGCTGAGCACCAGGTGCCCACCAAGTCGCTCTATCACACCCCTTTTTTCCCCTCTCCCTCCTCAGCAGAGAAAAAAAAGGGGAAGAAAATAAGATGAGAAACAAAAGCAGTTTAATAATAATAGAAGCAAAGCCAAGCAAATCCATGTACAGAAACAAAGGAAAACGAAGTTTTATTCTCAACTTCCCATCAGCAGGTGATGTCTGGCCACTCCCTGGGAAGCAGGGCTCCAAGACGCGTAGCGGTTGCTCTGGAGGACAATGGAACGGCCTCCACACTCCTCCTCCTCCCTAGCTTTATAGCTGAGCTGATGTCATATGGTCTGGAATATCTCTTTGGTCAATTTGGGTCAGCTGTCCTGGTTGTGTCCCCTCCCAAGATCTTGCCCACCCTGTCCCACTGGGGGGTGAATGTTGGGAAGAGCCTTGGTGCTGTACGAGCACTGCTCAGGAGCAGTCACAACACGGGTGTGTTACCAACACCCTTCTAGCTCCCAGCACAAAACACTGCTGCTGTGTGGAAAACCAGCTCAGCCAGACCCACTACATAAGTATATAGAAAGAAGTTAGTGTGTCATTGAAAAGCAAGTTTCCATTCATCTGCTAGGTAGAGACTTTGAAATAAGACTAGGTAACTTAAGGGAATCTAAAAAGGAAAAATGTGATTTGAGCTCATAAGCAAGAAATAACAAAAAATATTCTGGACCTTCCCTATATTTAAACTGTGTAACTGGAAAAGTAATTTTTATGATGGAAGAGCATTCTTGGTAGGGATAAAGAGGAAGAGCAGTTCTCTGTTTCCATCTTTGTGAACTAAGCCATAATTTCAGGCAGTGTTTCAGTTTGTTGCCTGCTTTTGTGGCACTGTTTTGTGAAATATTTTGTTTAAACAAAACAAAAATGACACCCCTACAAACCCCAAACCCACACTCTCTGTACTATTTAATGACTACTATTTAAAATTACTAAGATATCGTTATTATTGTTTTTCTATGATAGTATAGTTTTTTAAAATTACTTTTGTAAGTAAAAAGACTTGATTCCGTTAGGTAACACTTCGTCTCATGCTTTTTATTTTTATGTAGTAGTTGCAATTTTGACTAATGTTTTTAATAGTGCATTGTGCTAAACACTTGGTACTAGATTATGAAGAAATTAACTGCTTCTAGGGAGTTTTTGCTCTCCTTCTTTCCTTCTTGGGTCTTCCAGTGTTTGTCGGGCTTATTTCAATATTAGTATCACTTCCATTGGATCTAGTCCATTCGGGAACTTCCCCCTTGTAAGTAGAGGCAAATGTAATCTTGGTCATTAGAGGAGAACGATTCCTGGGCTTCATATGGAGTGTGATCATATCTCTGCCACCTGGGAATTCCATTACCTCCACAGAATCCTCCAGTGACCAGCCAGAAGGCAGCTGCATTCAGCTGGAGTGGTGAGAAGTTGCTTCAGTGAATGGGACTTGGACCCATTGCTTATAAAGATTCGTTTTAGCTATATATCACTTTACCACATTAAATGTTATTGTTTTAAGCTAGATTAAGCATGTTTTAGATATCTTATACAGTTTTTATTTACTAAAAATATGGTGACAGTGTTAACTGAGGAAAATTCTTTAGGGCTGTATGGTATTCAGCCAAAAATGCAGTGGACATGTCACATGCATGGAGAAAGAGGATACTGTAGCTATGCTGTAACAAACTACAGAAATAGTCTCATATTTCACATAATATTTTCATGAACTAGTTCTCACATGGATGAAGGTCTAGTGGCACTTGCCCCCCTTCTGACATCAAGGTTATCTGTCTTCAGTTGCACATTCTTTTGAGAACTGAATATCTATTAAATAAAAATAGCAGCTCTGAGACATGTTGCAATTCCTATGACAGTATTTAATAAACTTTCAACACATTCCTATTCTGTCACCACAAATTAACTTATCATATGTGAATCACTGCCAGAACTGATGAGTTTTCCATTGCACAATAGAAACCCAATAGTATTTTTTTAAGGAAGAAACAATTTAAAATCTTTTTATATTTTGTATTTTTAATTTCTGTTGCACTATTTTAGGTTTTTAAAATGTGGCCTCCAATCTTTTAAATACCTTTACATAAGCTTAATAAATCTGATTGCATCCAGTTGAGGAAGTCTTTATTCCAACAGTGTTTGCTTTCACTTTTTGAAAAGACTTTTAGCCAAGAGCCTTACTGTAAGCAATATTTGTGCCCTCTGAGGAGAGTAGCTGCTCAGAACAAGAACATGTCTTAACCATGATTTTTCTCATCAGGATTAGCCAGTTTGTGGGAGGTCTGACTTAGTATGAAATACCAAGAAGTTTCAAACAAAGTTAAAATACAGCTAAAGATTTCCATCAAATTCAGTCCTCATACTGCAGCCTTGTAAAATCTATTTACATTTTAATTTGTCTTTTACAGTAAAGAAGGCGTGAGCTTGTTTCTGCATCCCTGCCAACTGGCTTTTTTTTTTTTTAATTCTTTCCTTGTCAAAGACTTCCTATGTTGGGAATGTTCTTCTTTGCATGTCCACATACAGCTTCAACTAAAGTAAATAAGTTTCAGCTGAAGGCCCGATTGAACTTAATTTTTATAACATTGTCTTCAACTTTGGGTTTCTAACTTCAGTTAATACTCTGCTCTTTTGCTTTCAAAAAGTCTGACTTCTGTTACAAAAGAAATGCCATTGTTTCTCAAAGAATCTTTCTCACGATTTCTTATTTTAAATGTTGACATCATCAAGATCGAGAAGTAAATGTAGTGTGTAAAATAAATGAAGCAGCCACATCACTGTCAAGAGTCTTGAGTCCTTTCAGAGTATCTTTTGAAAAGGACAGTTACGTTTTTTTGTTATTTTTACTATAGATTTAGAATTTTGAATATTTATCTGTATGAATCCATTTGCCTCTTGTGATCAAGTTCTACAACAGTAACATGTTTTAAAATTGATTAGATGACATAGTTACCTATAAGTAACTTAAGGTGGTATTAATCTTTTCTGACTTTTTCAGAATGCTACATCTGAAGTGTTCTGGCTTCAATTTATAAAAAAATGTTAATTTTTGCTGATTTCAGATTACTATTATTATTTCTTCTCTCCCTATGTTGTCCTTTTAAACTGTCCTTATCTCAGCCCAGGGGTTTTTACCTTTTTCTTCCAGTTTTGCTCCCCATCTCACCAGAGGGGAGGAGTAAGCAAGCGGCTGTGTTGTGCGGAGTTACCAGCTGAGGTTACACGATGACATTTAGTCACCTCAGAGGTGGGAGGTGATAAAAGAAATAACCAAAATCATACTCCCATTCATAAAGAAACACAAAGTTGAACTGATTTTCAGTGGCCCATGTCAATGTGCCTAAGCACAAAATGCCTAAGCAAATACATGCAATCTGGGAAACATGCAGGAAGAGCTAGAGCTCTGTGTGCAGAGGCTGAGCTATAACGTTGTTGAAATACTTGTGGTGTGTTGGGGTACTTTGTGTGGCTGGATCTCTAGTATGGATGATGGATATCAGCACATTAGAAAGGCAGGGAAGAAGAAGGAGAAGGGTCGAGGTTGTAATTTATAAAACTGAACAGTCTCAGACCACGGAGTTCGGAAGAGCAGACTGGTTCAGTTAGATGATGGGAGAGCTGGCTGTCACTGTGAGAGAACTCTGTATCTACTCAGAGACTGAGGAAAGTCTCTCATTATTGGAAAAGAACAAGAAGCTTGATGTATTAATCCAGGCTTGCCAGCTTTTTGATCCTTGGGAAAATCATGGTGCAAGTGCTCTTGGCAGCAATTGCTAGGCACATGAAGAAGGTGATTGAGATTAGCCAATACGGATTTATCAAAAGATAAATTATGTCTGACCACAACCTCATTGCCTTCTGTGATAAAGAGGAAGGGAGGATGCAGTGGGCATTGTATATCTTGACCTCAGCCTGGAAAAAATAAGGTTTAGGGGGAACCTAATAACAGATGTCCGGTACCTACAAGGTTGTCAGGAAAACAGAGCCAGGCAGGCTCTGCAGAGATGCATAGCAGAAGAATGAGTGGAAACAGTGATAAATTAAAACATGGGAAGTTGCAACTTGGTATAAGGAAAAAAATATTTTTCTGATGAAGATCAGCATTGGGATATTTTAGCCAGTGAGGTTGTGAAATCTCCATCCTTGGAGGTTTTTAGGGTCTAACTGGACAAGGATCTGAACAATCTGGTCTGAATTCAGTTGATCTTGCTTTCAGTAGGAGGTTCAACTAGATGGCCTCCAGAGCTCCCTTCCAACCTGAATGATTGTGTGATTTTATGATTTAATACTTGGGTCATAAACCGAGAAAAATAAATAACCCATTCCTAGTCACTAAAGTCATAATTCAAATCCAGGGGATACTCCCCAGGCTGAATTATATGGAATATTTTACTCCAGTCTGGCCTACCTCATTGCCAGCAAAAAGACATTAGCAATTAAGGGCAGAGACAGGGATGCCTGAACCAAAAATCTGATTAATGCAGTATTTGAAATGTTAAACTTATCAGAGTATCAGTTACTGTAAACTTAAACCACTGTTGTATGAAATGTAACATTTTTTGATGTTTTAAAATATATCTGCCTTGTTAGAATAGGAGCTCATACTATGCAATAGATCTACTTTCTGTGTGAGGTTCTACAGTACGCAAAATAAAATCATTCAGAATGTGGCACTGCATGACTGGTTAGTTCCCTAAGGTACACAACAGGAAGTGAGAAGGACTTCTTATAAAATCTGCATATCTGCAATTTGAGTACCTTCTTCTGTACTGTGGAAGATACTTCTTGTTGGAATTTTTCTGAGATTAGGCAACAAAGGCTTTCCTTCAGAAACCATAGCAGTACTATTGCTTCTTAAAATAAGGGAGAAGTTAGTTCTGCTTTCTTAATTTACTTTTCTGTTGTCTGTGGGAATGGTGTAATTTGAGTCTCTTTGGATTGGCCTTTGGATTGGTTGTTGGGTTTTTTTTTTTCCACTACATTTTTGGTTTATTCATGAATTTGTCAAATAACCAACAACTTACACGAGAACTTTACAAATGATAGCTGTTCTTTGGATGCAAGGAAATTGTTGGAGTAAGTTTCAGGTGAAGTTTGCATTCTGGGTTGGGCAACGTGATCTAACTGACAAGTGTACAATTTTATTTCATAAACCTCTTTTCCCTTGGAAGTGGTTTAACAAGGTCGAGAGAAACTTGTCTTGCAGATCTTCAGCTGAGCAAATGTATACAAGGTTTTGCTGTTGTCTTCTTCAGTAGCTGTTTTTCTTGGCATTTGTATTAACACAAACTCCTTGATTTGATGCACAGTTTCCCAAACTGTTGTTCATTTTGTCTTCTAATCTGAATTTTTGTCACCTTTCTAGTGGAAGAAATACAGTAGCTTGATGAAAAGATTATTACCTATCTCTCTGGTTGTCCTGCATTTTTGTTCAACTGGCACATCATACACTTCATCCATTGTCTTTAGGAAACAAAAAAGCATTTGTAGCATTGAGTAAATATGGCAACCACTTTCTGTTGGAACTGCTTTGCTTTGCTTTCCCTTTGATGGGAAAATAGTTGTTGATCAGCTGATTTTCAGACAGTATGACTGCTTTTCAGTGTTCCAAAATATATTTACAAATTGGAAAAGGAGTTAAGATTGGAAGAAGTAAGTATATCAGTGTTGTTTGCTTCCTGAGCTTTGTATCAAGAGGCAGCCAAAGTAATAGTTCAGATACTGAAAATTAAAAGGCAATTCAAATAGAAAGATGTAACTTCTTTTTTTGTTGAATTTGTAGTAAATAGGATTTGTTTACATTATGCCCTGACTTATTTTCTATACTGCAAAAACAAGGAAGGGAGAAAAAATTTGTTCTTTTATTACATTGCAAAAAACGTAAAGATATGTTAAAGTCTTTGCATACAATGATGACATTAATTGTTACTTTATATCTTGTAGAATTAAACCTTAGAAAGTTTTTATTCATACTTCAGTGGAATTTCTGCCTGCCTGCTTTTGAAGCTATTGGACTGTGTGTCAGGTTTCTTTGCAGTTGTCTTGGGTTTTTAAACATGCATGAAAAGACTAAATCTGTCCTCTAGAAATGTGCTATGAACATCATTGTGTTGTGAATAGTACAACTCTATGAAAATTCAATATGCATTATTTCAATTAGTTGTATTTCTAAAACATGTTGATGACTTCTCAAAAGTTAACAAAGCTGCAGATGGAAATGTTACCAAGTTTTGGCACAGAAGGTATCTTTAGTTCAATTATAGTTTTATTAATATAAATGGTGATTTTGACTACTATTCACTGTGAGGTTTGAAGCTTCGTATGTTTGAAATGAGGAAAAAAGTTGTATCCAGAATAAATATTGGAAAACAGCATATATGCTGTAGTGAACTGTAGGCAATGGGTCCTTTGGAAGAGTTCAGCTGTGATGGGTCCATAAATATGCAGCACTCCACTGTGGTTTGCTTTGTAATACAACAGCAAGTTCTTTTTCATACTTTCTGTGGAAAAGTTTTGAAGAAAGACAAGAAGCCTCATGACAAATACGTAGTAGATTAGAGCTTGGTAAATATGATTGTGGTTGTCCTGGTTCAGACAGGACAGGGTTAATTTGGTGCAGATATTCGATACCATGATGACGTCCTGCCCTGGAGGCTAGTTCCGGGGGGAGGGCAGTTTGTTCAGTTCGGCTTCAGCGTTCTCGGGTCGAGCACGTGTGTATTCGGTTTGTCTGGTTTTATATCTGGTATTGCCTTTTTTCTGTGTTTTACTTCGTTCTTAATATTTATTGCTGCAGCAGTTTATTACGTGTTTTTGTATTAAACCTTCCTTATCTCAACTCAAAAGGGCACTTTAAAACTTTTTTTTCTCTCCCTGTCCGCAGCCCGCGGCAGGGGGGAGGGGAGCAGTGGCGGCGCTGGCCACGCGGACCGGCAGAGCCCCGTTGCTGTTTTGCTAAACCAATACAGTGGCTCACAAAATGATTGAGATTGGAAGGGACCTCTGGAGGTCATCTACTCAAACAGGGCTACCTAGAGCCAGTTGCCTAGGACCTTTCCAAATACCTCCAAGAAGGGAGGCTCCACCACCTCTATGGGCAACCTGTGTCAGTGGTTGATCACTCTCACCATAAAAAAGTGGTTCCTGGTGTTTAGATGGAGCCTTCTGTGTTTCAGTTTGTTCCCATTTCCCCTTGTCCTGTCATTTGCACCACTGAAGAAAGCTGGCTCTGTCCTCTTTGCACCCTCCCTTCAGGTATATATGTACATTGATAAGATGCCCCCTAAAAGCCTTCTCTTCTCCCAGCTAAACAGTCCTAGCTCTCTCAGTCTCTCCTCAAGTGAAAGATATTCCCATTCTGTTATCATCCTTGTGAGTCTTTCTTGGACTCTCTCCAGTATGTCCATGTGATATATGTGTATATATATATTTTTTTTTTGTACTGGGGAGCCCAGAGGTTGACACAGTACTCCAGGAGTGGCCTCACTAGTACTGAGCACAGAGGAAGAGACACCTCTGCCAGCTGAGGAGCAATACTTTGCCTAATGCAGGCCAGTATACCATTGGCCTTCTTTGTGGCGAAGGCACATTGCTGGCTCACGTTCAACTTCTTGTCCACTGGGACCCCTCAGATCCTTTTCTGCAAATCTACTTTCCAAATGGGCAGCCCCTAGCATAGACCATATTGTGGTGCATGAAGTTGTTCCTCCCTGGGTGCATGACTTCCCTTTGTTGAACTTAATGAGGTTTCTGCCAGGATGTTTATCCAGTCTTCTGAGTCCCTCTGGATGGCAGCTTGACCATCTGGCAGATCAGCCACTCCTCCCAGTTTGTCATATTCAAACTTGCTGAGGGTACACTCTACCCCATCATCCAGATCATTAATGAAGGTCTTAAAGAGGATCAGACCCAGCATTTACCTCAGGGGCACACCATTAGTTTCTGGCCTCCAGGTATAGACTACATGCCACTAATGACCGCCTTTCTGAGCCTGGACATTCAGGCAGTTTTCAATCCACCTCACTTTCTGCTTATCCAGCTCACAGTTCAACAGCCTCCCTATGAGGATCTGGCGGGATACAGTGTCAAAGGCCATACTGGAGTTTTGGTGGACAATGTCCACTGCTCTCCCCCATCTACCAAGCCAGTCATTTCACTGGTGATCAAAGTGGTCAAGCATGACTTCCCCTTGGTAAACCCATACTTGCTACTCCTGGTGATTTTCTTATCCTTCCTGTGACTGGAGATGGTTTCCAGGGTTAGCTTCTCCATCACCTTTCCAAATATTGAGCTGGAGCTGACTAGCCTATAGTTCCTTGGGTCTTTCTTCCTGCCCTTTTTGAAGACAGAAGTGCTATTTTCTTACCTCTTGTCCTCAGACACTTCTTGCTATCAACATGAGCAGTCTAAGAGTATTGAGAGGGGCCTTGCAGTGACATCAGCTAGCTCCCTCAGCACTTGTCAGTGCATCCCACCAGGCCTCATGGACTTAATTATGTCCAGTTTAAGTATTTTCTGACATGATCCTCTCCCAATAAGGGTAAGTTGTCCTCACTCTAGAATGTTCCCTGATCTCTGGGATTCCTGAAGGCTGGTCTTGCAAGTAAAGGCATTCAGTACCTCAGCCTTTTTCATATTCTCTGTGACCAGGTCCACTATCTCCTTCAGCAGTGGGCCCACATTTTCCCTAGCCTTCCTTTTGTCATCTCTGCTTACAGAAGCCCTTCTTGTCTTTGACATCCCTTGTGAGATTCAATTCTAGCCAGGCTTTGGCTTTCCTTACCTCATCCCTACATGCTTGGACGGTGTCTCTTTATTTCTCCCAGGTTACACATCTTTGCTTCCAACCTGTGCATACTTCCTGGGTTGGTTTTTTTTTTGAGTTTTGCCAGGAGCTCCTTGTTCACCTGCACAGGCCTCTTGGCAGTTATACTTGACTTCCTACTCATTGGGTTAACCTAATCTTCTGCATTTTTTTTTTTCCATTTGCAGTCTGCAGGTCAGTTTCCTATATAGAGGAAGAAAGAAAAGTGTCCTTGTGTAGTCTTTTCATACATATTTTTATATATGCTATAATAGAGTAATACATAAATACTAATATCTTCTTAAATATGTGTAGTATATAAAACTGTGTTGACTATCGTGTCTGTCGCTATTGTTGACAGCTGGCAAACCTCTCCAAATTAATATTTTTTTTTTCTGTATGAACAATATTGGAATTTAAGTTAGTCTGAAGACTGAGGCTCATGGCATAAAAGACATGAGAATGTTCTAATCTGATGTTTAATGGAAGCATTTTCTTTTGTGATCTTCCCTGGGATTGTTCTGCTGTTTTTCTTCTTTGCTTTCTCTTGCTATTATGTCCCATTATTTAGGTTATGTGAAGAAGTAGGAAACTGTCAGTGGTATAAGATGCCCTGGCATAATTGTAGCTCCATCTCGAAGAAGTAACTATTTACAAAATGTTTTAGAAACCTGAAGGCAATCAGAGAAGGCTTCCTGAGCCAAATGCACTGTGCTATTTACCATATCATACAGTTCTGCTATGAACACTTAGTATTAATTAACAGATTGTTCTGCGTGTGTATTAGCTCTTGTTTTTTTCTGTTTAATGTCCTCCTCAGTGAAGAGTCTCTGTATTTACATTCTGTAGGATAAATCAGCAGATAGAAACTGTAGTTGTTCTTCACACAGTACTAATGCCTTAAATGTGACAGGGTAGAGATCTGTGTTATACACTACAAATATTTGAAGAGTTTAGTTACATGTGGTAGGAAAACTATATTTATGTTTCAGTTTTCGGCATATACAGGCTTTTCCATGCTATTTCCTGTACATAGTTCTTCACATTTAATCAGTCATAATATCTCCCAGCAGACTGATCCATTCACACTCACTCAACTCTGGCTCAGTTCAGTTCTAACTCAGCAGGAATTGTCCTCACCACTGTATTAGGAAGTAGCTCATGAAGTAGCTCACTTCGTTATTCACATCAAAGTTTTCTATTGTTGTGTACTCCAGGTAACAATGATACTTGTATAAAATGAATGGTAGTATCTCCTTTGTTCGTGTGGTGGGCTTAAGGTTGTGCATACTGTGTGTTCTTTTGGTTATATAGAGAAATCTGAAATATTTCTTGTTTCTATAAAAATGTTGACCATAGTGAAAATACTTGCTTTACTATAGGCCTGGAGGCACTCCTGAGTCTCAGCTCTGGAGAGCTCACATTCTTATTTCACATGAAGAGTAGTGACCAATCTGTATTTTATATACAATAGCACACTCTAGTGTGTATATTAATTAAGCATTATAGACTGATTCTTTAACTCAGTTTCAGTGATGTAGTTCTGTTTATTCATTAATATTATTTTTTTCTATATACTTGGGTAAACTGGAGGAAACATATATCTTCAAATGAGATATTACCAGTTTCTGGTAACCTAATAAAAAAAAGAGGAAAAATTAAATTTATTTTGCTCTGATCAGAAGAGAAAAATCAGTTGGGGAAAAAAATGCCTCTGAAGAAAATGTTATAAATTCAATAGACATTATATAAATTACTTTCAGTTATTTTGAAAACGTTGAGGTTTTGTTTGTTTCGGGGTTGTTTTTTGTGTGTGTGTGTGTTAGTGAAGTGCTGGGGCCCAAGTTGTGGGCCCCAAGTTGGAGATGACCTGTGGATGAGTCACAACCTAGCAGAGTGTTTTGTTGTTTTTGACTTCATGTTCCAGAGGCAGAACCTGGCCCACCTGTGTCTTTGTGGCTCCATTCTCACCCAGGTGGTCATGGTTGGGGTGGTGGGTGAGGCCAGGATTATATTAACCAGGAGCCAATTAGTTAGCCAGTTAGAAGAGTTTCCTGTTGAGTGTGGCTTCTCTTGGGGCTGGCTGCATCTTGCTGAGCTCTCTGGGTGGTGTCCTTCCAAGTGAAGGGCTACTGAGGAGCCATCTCTGTCTGTTGTGTCCAGCAGGTGATGCTGGCACCCCAGGAACCTGTGGCAGGACTGTCTGAAGGAAGATTTCTGAAGGGATGTTGGTGAGTTCAGTGTTGGCCTGTGTGATCAGGCAACTGATGGCAGCGTAAAATGATGATGGCTGAACCAGCACAACACGAGGTCAGGGGGAAAAGGGGCAGAGTCAGGGCTGCTCTTCTGGAGGCCTTGGGCTTGACCACACTGGTGCCTTCTGCCTTATTTAATGAAAATTCCAGCACCATTCCTGGGCCAGGTCCATGTCTCGAGGGTCTGGAGAAGCGGTCCTCGCTGGACTCCCAGCATCACACCAACACCAAGAAGCTCCTGCAGCCTCTTCCCAGAGGGAGCTTGCAGGGTCTCTTCCCAGGGCCACCCCAACTAATGGTGTTTGTCAGAAGATCCCAGGGACATGACTTGGGGGGAGATACAAGAAGTCACCTGCTTTTCTCCTGGAAGTGAATAATGAGGCTGTCCCCACACAAAAGGGAAAGTGAGCTCAGCCCCAAGGGTCTGGATTTGGGGTTTCCGCCTTCGCCCCAGTGACAGTGGAGGAGTCAAGGGTGGGGATCTGCCATCTTCTACATCCCACACGCTATGGAGCTGAAGTCTCGGGTTTTTTTGCCTTCACCTCCCACTCGAGGATCGGGAGCCAAGTACATTTCTCATTGCACCCAGCGCACGGCAAGGAGGAGAGGCAATGTGGGAGGGCACGGGGGGAGTGGGAGAAGCCGTTGGCAGGTGGGTACAGACCCCGCAGGAACATGGCACGCTGCAGAGGCTCAGAGGTTCTGGAAACCCATCCTCACCCACTGCGGCCGTGCAAAGGGAGGGCAGCTTCAACAGGCACTTGATCTCTCCTTGCCATGCAGAAGCTGCGGGAGGGGCAGACTGGGGCTCAGCAGGAACAGGGCCCGCTGACAGGGGTCTGTGGGAAGAAGGTGGAAAGCAGGAGGGCTGTGATGCTGGACTGGAGGAGGGAGAAGGATCAGAGTGTTGAAATGAACTGGGATCTGAGACAGATGAAGTGATTTCTTCCATTTGGATTATCCAGACTGATCCCATCTCAACCTTCCCACTGACCATGGGGGCCAAGTCCTCTCCTCCCATCCCTGAGCTGCGTGGGCACCTGGCCATGGCAGCAGGCACTGCGCTGAGCTCCCCTCTGGGACAGCAGACAGTGATCATGGGCAGCTTGGGCTGGGCAGGGCGAGCAAATGCCACCCAGCCCTCAGGGCTGCCACCTCTCTCCACACTGCACCTTGCACCGAAGGGACTGGGGGTGACCCGAGTCTCTATGGGGCTGTAGAGGCTGGCAGAGCATCACAGGACGATGCCACCCATCTTCCAGTGCAACCCCCAGCCAGGGTTTTGCAGCTGCATCTTTCTCCTGGAGCAAGTTGCCTCCTAACCCCGAGCCCTCAAGAGCAATAGCTGTGGGAAACCATGGAAACATGCGGCTGGCGATCCTGCCCCTGATTTATGTCCCATATCCGGGACGAGATGCAGAAGTTCGGGGCTGTTGGAGTTCATTTGGTATTTTAAGGCAGTGGAGCATCGCTGCTGCTTTAGTCACCCCCTCCTACTTGCGGCACAGGATGGCACGTGGGCACGGGGCTGGGCTCCTGCCAGCGCCAGAGGTGATGTCCCCAAAGAGGGAGGCGGAAACCTGGAAAAGGCTGGGGGATTTCTCACCTACTTTTCTAGTATCTTTGAATATTCTAATGTATCTAAATGGAGACTCTTGACGCAAGACCAATGGATTCCCAGTGCTGGGGAGCGAGGCGCAGGGCCCGGCACTGTGTACCCAGGCACCAGGCTGTGAGCCCAGCGTTGACTAAGACACAAGGTACGAGAGCTTTGAAGAATCCTTTTCTTTAAGCCCCCATTAACCAGTGCTCCACCTAGGTTATCACCCAAGCCTTCATCTTTGTCAGAATTTGATTTTTTTCCCTTTTGGAGGCGCTAGCACTGCATTGCAGCTTTGCTCTGGTTTTAAGCTGGGTCTAAGCACAGCACTTCTTTCCCTGCACTCTTAAGGGAGGGTGATAGGTTTGGCTATGCCATCACAGGTCCAAAGAGTTTCTCTGCTGCAGGGTGGTCACCTGGGGACATTGTAGCTAAAATTTGAGCTCAGACTCATGAGTGCTAATCCCAGGGGCTAATGAACAGGAAGCAAATCCAAACTTGAAGCTGGCTGGTGAAAATCTGATCATTTGGTGGTGGTGTTTCTGGGGACCTGGGTGGGGTTGGTCCCTCTGCTCTGTTTGCACATTGGTGGGTTCAGCAGCTCCCAGGTGAGCCGAGCTTTGTGTCCATGAGCAGAGGGGTTCATGGACATATGGGCCTCCCAGTCTATCAGTGGGGAACCCTTGGTGGGGGACCTGTGGGCAGCATCTTCTCTGGCAGCTCTTGTTAGATCTGCAAGAGCAAATTTGCTGATACCGCTGGTCTGGCTGCTGTTAATGGGGAGGTGGCCGAGGCTGGTTTGGAGGAGAAATCCAGCAAAAAACCTCGACAGATCTGCAATAACAAAGCTCTGGCCCCTAAAAGTGCTCAGCCCCCTCCCAGCCCTGCGTTCCCGGGTGTCGGAGCTGCACTCTCAGTGCGTCTGCCCGTCCGGCAGTCTGGCTGTCTGGCTGCCCGGAGAGGGTGCGCAGCGGGTGCGGGAGGTGGCTGTGCACACCAGGCTGCTTCTCTTGTCTCTGATCCCCCTCTGGGGGATTGTTGGTTATTACAAGCCTCGACAGTATTTTCCTTCTCCCTGTGCAAACGGGCTGTGCTGCGGGTTTAATATGCCGGCTTGTCAGGGAGCTGGAAATGGCATTTGGGTAAGAACCAGCCCCAAACCACACACACAAAGGCAGAGGGAAGCCTGGTGTAGAGGTGTTCCTGTGCTCCCTATCCCTGCCAAGATCCTACCAGGAGCGATGCAATCGCAGAACAACGGTAATATATTCATTTAACGAGTGCCTTAACTCTGGATCCCTTCACAACTGGGTCCTGCACATTCTCATCTTTAAAAAAGTCCCAGTGGGACAGACCATGATCTCTTTTTGAAGACAGAGAGAGAGATGCTCATGGGTGGGGGGTCCTCATGCTCTCCTGTCTCCCTGTCCCTCTGTGCCGCCCAAGAATCAGAGGCGAGCAAGGGTCTGTCCTTCAAAACCCAACTGCTCAAAATAAGGGAGTGCAGGGGAAGAGCTCAGCACAGCCAGCGGTTGGGATAACTTTAACTCAGCACTTTGGATTCTCAATTTCCTCTGAGCTGTTTACAAGGGCTGAAAAAAAAACTTCCAGCCCTATCTCCCCCCCTCCAGCACCGTCCTGATGTTGCCCAGAACATCTCTCTCTTCCCTCCCTTTCGGGGAGAAAAAAAAAAAAGAGAAGGAGGGAGGAGTGGGAGAGAGGAGGAGAGAGAGAGAAAGTGAGCTCACGTTCACACATTGGTAAAGAGGCTGGTCTTGCAATGCCTTTGAATATTTTACTTTTAGGCAGTTCCTCATCAGTCAGCCACACACATCCGAGCCGAGCTGAAGCTAACTACAGCCATGGACAGCACTAGGAGCTCTGAAATCTAATCGCATGCATCATACCTCCGGGATATTTTTTTAAATTACATATATAAACCCGCCGGCAGGCAGCTGCGCTCACACACACACACATATACATCCACACGTCGGCAGAGCCGCCAGCACCCGCACGGCCGCTGAGCAAACACCTTGTCTCTTCTCGCAGGATATACCCGCTCACACACATCTCTCTTTATCTCCTCCTGGCTTCCCGGAGGATTGTGCCGGCTGTTTTTCATGGAGAAAGTCCAGGGAGAAATGGAGATTGAGAGATGGGAAAGAAGTGAAGAGATTTCAGACGCAGAAAAAAAGGTTATTCAAGAGACATGGAGCAGAGTATATGCAAACTGCGAGGACGTTGGGGTCTCCATACTCATCAGGTATTTAAAAAAAAAAAAAAAACAAACAAAAAACCAGGAGGCAGCAAATCCACCTAAATCTCTTTATAGCTGAGAAAGAGGCAGAACAATATATATAACCGAACTGAAATGAATGACAGCGAGTGGGGAGCTGGCTGGGTGCATTCGCTGGCTGGGAGCAGGGAGGGTTTCACAGCACTCCTCTGATTTCCACACCTTTGAGCTGGGTGGGGGGAGCGGGGGGAGCCTTGCCGGGGACTTTGGGGGAAGCTGCTTTCCTCGAAAAGGTCACCTTAGCCTGGGGACGGAGCTGGGGGGGTGGCAGAGGCGGGAGGAGAGCGCTGCTGGGCTTGGGTAGGTTGGGGGTATTTTTTTTTATTCCCCCCCCCCCAACCAGTTAGAGGGTGGCATTGGTATGAAGCAGGCTGGCGGGTGAAATAATGCAAGTTGGGAGCCAAGATAAAACCCAAGCAGGTGTGTCTCGGAGGGCACCATCTGTCCCTCCGGCGGCAGCGTCGGCGGGAGGAGAGCGCTGAAGTTGGCGAGGGAAGGGGCGCGTGGGGGGCACGGGCAGGAGAGGGGGGCACTGGGGGGGTAGGCACCCACCAGGCTCCCAGCCAGGAGCGGGGTGCGGAGCGTTGCTCAGCAGCGTGGGGCTGTGCGGCAGGGACGAGGGGCAGCTCGCAAGCTCTGTGGCTGCACCTGAAACCAGAACGGGCAAGATGCTCTCGAGGTTGGTTTTCTTGCGTTGTCTGGGGGTACGACCCTCATCCAGGGACCTTGGGAAAGCACCGAGTGGGACTCCCATGGGGTCCCATGGATGCCAGGAGTTTGGGGGATCAGTGGGGTGCAGCACCAAGAGGCCATTGCCCTTATTGAAGAGGGGAGAGGAGGATGGGCAAGGCAAGGAGAGGGGCAGGTGAGATGCCCGCGCTGACCTCTTGGCAAACAGCAAAGATGCTCCCTGGAGAGACAAAGCTCCCACCACCCATCCTGGGGACCTCCTGTGGGATATCCCTGGTCAGGCTCCTGCCTGCACCCAACCCCAGGCAGCCCAGACAGGAGACAGGAGGCTGGCTTGTGTTCTTCTCGGTTTGCTCCTGCAGCAGGGGACTCTGGGTGCTTGGAGAACCTCTTAGATGGATGCACTGTTTATTAATAGTCATCCAAAAGTTTTTCAAGAGGCTGAGAGCTGATGCCCCAAGTCCACAGGATCTGTAGAGAGCAGAGCTGGTTCCCCTCCAGGCTCACTTCCAGGACTGCAATGGGATTTTCCTAGCAAGACCCCTCCATAGAGAATCCAGCATGACATTTGAGTCTCCTCTCCACCTCCTTCTCAAACATTTGCTTCTCTCTGAGCCAGCTGACGGCTGAGCCCGTTCCCCCACGGCCCCCTGCTCTGTGCAGCTGACTGGGGTGGTCTGGAGGGGCCCGTGACTGGGGACACTGAACCCACTTGGGCTGGGCTTGAAGCCTGCGCATGGCAGAGGTTTGGGGGATGCAAAGTTCTCCTTTTCCCCATCCCATGAGCTTCAGCACAGGAGCAGGCGTGCACGGCCAGCAGCCGTGCCTGGCACCCATGGCCCCATCCGCCAGCGCAGCAGGTGCCCCCCTGCCCCTGGGCACAGGGAGGGTGTCTGGATACCTGCGGCTGGCACCGAGACACTCATGGCAATGCCACTGGGGATTCACCTAGGGCACCTCATAGCTTTTGGTGTCCCTGTGTGCAGTTGTGGGGCTCAGAGCAGGGCTGGGGACAAGGGGCAGTGAGTTGTGGCAGCGGGGATCATGTGGCTGAGCTCTGGTCCTGACTCAAACTTTACCAGTAGAAGTTTCGGGTCCAGTTTTGTTTTTTCCAGGGCAAGCGGTGGCACTGTGGTGAGGGGTTTTCCCCCTCACTGTGCCGACAGGACAGGACTGAGCCGGCTCCTAGAGGGAAGCCTGGCTCCTTGGGAGCCTTTACGAGCTTGGACATGGCACATGCCCTGGAACATCCCAGCTAAACCCACCACCTGCTTCCTCAGCCAGAGCTTCTCTGCAATGCTTTAAGTGAGGTCTGGACTTTCAGTGCTTGTCCCCAGGGATGTTGGGTATCATTTGGGAGAGCTACAACCACTCCAGCAGCACCAGCTGGAGCAGCACACCCACCTGCATCCCCGTGCCATGGCTCTGGTGGCCAAGCTCCTTGTCCCCAAGGAGGGCTTCGAGCCCTGCTCCCGCCGTGAGCTCCACCAAGCTCAACCTGCACTGCCTGGGAAGCATGTGCCTGTGAGAGCAGGGCAGCCCCAGCCAGGGTTCGGAGAACCAGCAGCCGCTGCTTTCCCGGCTGCGTTTCCCAGCTGGCATCAGCCGCTGGGAGAAGTGGGTCATGCGTGGAGGCCGCCGGGAGCCTGGGCAGATGCTTCCCAAGACATGATTCAGCAGCTCCAGAGGTCGGGGCTGGGGAGGGGGTGGCGGGTGGCTGGCAGTGCGGTGTGAGCTGACCTGCCCAGCACGCTTTTGGCTGCACACGTGTGCAAGGTGCTGAGAGCTGGCCCAGCCAACCTCTGTGCTGTACCGGTACAGGGCTGGTGTTGCTCATCACCTTGCTGGGCAAACTGAGGCAGAAGTGATGTGCGGAAGGGTGGCTGGGGAGAGGGAAGGACGATGTGCAGCTGTGGCCCCCCCTTTGGTGTATGGAGTGGTAAAAGCAGGTAAATCTGTCAGCAGCCACATTTCTGTTGTCGGGGTTGTGACCGGGGAGTTGCCTGTGTCCGGTGGCAGAGGGACTCTTCGTGCTTTCCTCCTCCATCCCTTCTCTGCCTCTTCAGAGCTACTGAGGGCAGGGAGTGACTTTTTCCCATGTGAGAAGGGCCGGGGGTTTGCAGCATCTCTGGACATCAAGGATTGGAGTGAATCTGGGGCCTGATCCTGTGCCCTGAGTGCAGGAGGCAGTGATACCCACCCAAAAGGCAGTGATGGGGGACCTGCAGTGCCAGCATCCCACATCAGCCCACTCCAGCTCCCTCTGCTCCTTCTTCAGCCTTTTCTCCACCCCCAGCCTCTCCATGCTTCGCAGATGAGGAAACTGAGGCACAGAGCTGAGCTCCAGGTTTCCAGCCTGGGAACTGCTGGTGTGTGAAGCCGTAGCAAAGCCCCGTGGTCCTGCCAGCGGCACCGTGGGGTCCTGGGCTCACAGGGCCTCTGGGCTCCCAGGGGACATAAACACGAATAATGGGGACTTCTGGCTGAGCAGCCACCAGATCATGGGAATCTGCGCTGTGTGGTTAAAACTATGTCGTTAATTGGCAATTTCCTCGGCGGGGGAGCCTCGCGCTGGAGGAACACAGTCTCCTCGCCACGCTCATCTTCCTCCTCCTTGGGAGCTCAGAGGCCTCAGCAAGCTCCATCTCACAGCCACTGCCTTAACCCTTCCTGGGGCTGGGGCTGGAGCCTCGGCCAGCACAGCTGGGGCTGTGCGGATGGGCTGGCTCGCTCCCAGGCGGGCACACCGGCCAGCACAGCTGGGAGCCCTGGGCGGCAGCTCACCCACAGCCTCCTCTTGACCCGGGGCTCATTGCTGTGCCTCGTAGCATTTAGCAGTCAGTCCTTTTTTGAAAAACACCCCTCACTAGAGAGCTCACAGCAGGGCAGCCTTCAGCAGTGCTGGCATCTCCATCAGCCCTTGCTGTGTGGTGCAGGAACCCCCTGAGCACGCAGCCATTGCTCCCCAAACATCTCCCTTTCTCTACCACCCTCTCCGTGGTTTATTGGCAATACCCCATGCTCTGAGACTATGCTGGGGGATGCAAGCATCTGGGGGACTCAGCCCTCCCAGTGCCCACCCTCCATGGCACACCGGGCGAGCAGGGATGAGCAGCAGCCGGGGCTCGGCACACTTGCTCCTTTGCAGACCCCAACTAAGCTCAGGAAGGCTGGGCTAAAGCCTGTCCTGACCGTCACACGCGTTCGCTCCCACACCCACACACACGTACTGCGGTCACAGATGTGGGACCGCAAAACTTTACAGATCCTATTAGAGAATGAAGCTCCAGGGACAGTTTCTATCAGCTCCCAGGCAAATCCGCACCAAATGTTCCTGCCGTGCCAAGCGCAGGCAATGCAACCTGCCCCAGCCACCACACACTCTGCCACATCCACAGGGTTTCTCCATCGCTGTTCCCTCCATCTCCACTCCAGACCCATCAGCTTTCCACATTTCCAAAACTGTGACCTTCACCATCACTCCTGATGTGCTCGTTCCCTCTCAGAAGGTGTAGGAGGGGAAGTGGGAGGATTGCCAATGCAGAATCAGGCCCCTGGACTGTGATAGCTGCTTCATCTGAGCTAATACACCTGGGTTCTGACAGTTTGCAAAGAGCTTTGAAATATAAAAGCACTCCTTGGATGCCAGACATTATTGTAAGGTTTAGGTTAAAATAGCAAAGAGCCTGAGTAATTAGTCTGGCAATGCAGAAATCCCTTTTTGTTCCAGCTGAATACAAAAAAAATGGGTTGACTCTACCCAAAAATGGCATTTAAAGAAATGGTTTTGCAGATATCCTCAAAGCCAGCATGTGTTTTGTGAAGGTGTCCATAGGGAAGGGGTCTGTTTGGAGGTGTCTTTAGGTAAGAGGTCCATTCCTGGCTGCTGACAGGCAAATTTCAGAGCAAAGCAGCTCAGAGAGACTTCCCTGCTGCAGTATCTCACTTTGTAAAGGGCCTCAATGAAAAGACCGACCTTTTGTGCAGAGCTGTCCCTGCCCCACAGCTTGTCCACACTTGCCAATCACTGTGGTCAAGCTGGAGAGATGTTTTTCTGGGGACAAGGAGAGCCTGAGAGCAGCAGGACTCTGCTCTGCTAATGAGGACACACACAAGGGACATTCCCCAGGACAACAGCCTCCTCCATGAGCAGTGAAGGGGATGAGTGGGGATTCAATAAGCTGTCTAGAAACAGCCCTTTTCATGCAGCTGCATTTTCTCTCTGGTCGCAGCCCCTGGAACCAGCCCTTTCAGCTGCTTCATGGCCAAGGTGGCTGCCCAGGGATCCCTGTGGCACATCCCACACCATGGCCTTGGGGCTGCCAGCAGCTCTTGGGGTCACCTGAGAAGAGCCGTCCCCTTGTCCCCTGTCCCAGGGCTGCCCTTGCATTGCTTGTGAGCCACGCAGGGCTAGAAAGATCCCCCTCGACACCCCAAGACCTGCAAGGACATCCCCGGCCAAGGGACACTAAGACAGAGGGAGGCCAAACTCTGTCCTCGGGGGGTTTCCCTGGCTGTGGCTGAGGACATACTCGATGTGTTGGTGCCAGCCCTGAAAAATCCCTCCCCATAAGGAGGAGGTGAGAGCGAAGTCTCCGCTCTCGTAACGGGTTCTGTTAACGGGGCTGCTGCAGTGGAGCAGGGCTGTGCCTCCGAACACGGCTCAGCGAGCACCCGTCTGCAGGCTTTCAGCACTTATTAAAGGCAGGGAAATGTGAGGACAGCCCTCGCCAGGCTGGCAGGCACTGAGCATGGCCAGGGAACGGGGACTGCTGGCTGGCTGGCAATCCTGCTGGAGCCCAGCGCTGGCAGAGCCACCGGTAACACCGAGCCAGGGCTGCTGGAAATCGGCACGGGCTAGGAGAGGCTATGGTGGATGCTAGGGAAAATCAAGTTCCCAATTTTTCTGGATGGATAGCAGGTCCTATTGTAGGGAGCACATCATTATGGATTTGGGTTACCCCTTCTCCACCCGGCCAGGGGTTGTTTTCCACCTCCAAAACCCTCTGATGTCTCTGGGGGTCAAGAACAACTGGGCTCCAGCAACCTCCACCCTTACCGTGTGGCTGCCGCGGAGGCAAGAGTCACGTTGCAGCATCCGTTCCTAATATCCATGGACCTTGCTCAGGCCACACTGACCTTGCTCAGCAGGGCTGTCAGAAGGGTGCCCAGGGTGTGGGGAGATGCTGATAGTGGGGTGGAGGGACAAATGCAGCCATCCCTGTGTGCTGCTTTCACCCAGTGGGCAGGGACACAGGCAGGGATGCAGGCAGGGACACAGGCAGGGATGCAGGCAGGGACACAGGCAGGGATGAAGGCAGGGACGCAGGCAGGGACAGCAGCTTGGCAGCAGAGAGGGGCAGGGACACACACATGAGAATGAGGATGATGCTGTGAATGAAGGCACTGAGTGAAGGGGATTGCAAGGGCTGTAGGAAACCAGAGGCATGTGGGAAAGCCATTTTGGTGCTGTTAATTCATTTATCTGATGAAAGCTGTCCTTACCCCTAGACTAGAGGTTCATCTGCACAGCCAAGAGGCTTTGGGCTGAACCCACACACGTGGTGGGGGAAGACAAGAGCAATGAGGACTTGGAGGTGTCAGTTGCGCACACACAAGCGAGCAGAACGTGCCTCTGGTGGTTGCTCACTCATGCCCAAATGTATTTGGCTGCCTCTTTGCTGCTGGGTCCTCTCCCAGACTCACTGGGATGTCCTGGTCCCTCTGCCCTGGGGCTCTGCAGTGCTCAGGACATTATGGCCCCGAGCACAGCTCAGCCTTGTGCTGGAGTCTGCTCCTGAGACTTTGCAGTGGGACGTGGGCTTCACCAGGAGGAAGGCCAGTTACACCTCTTCTCCCTCTGCTGTAGAAGTTGAATTTAGCAGCACTATGTGGACCAGGGGCTTGGCCCTTTTTCTTTAAGCCTTGAATGGGAGCTGGAGATGTGTCCCACCACCATCTCCACTAGTCCGTGAGCTCTCAGAGGACATGAGCAGAGCTGTGCTATGGGGCAAGCAAGTACCATCCTTTTCTTACTCCAGCTGGGTTTGCCTTTTTCTGTCTTGCTGTGCTGTGGCATTGACATGGCTGAGCCCTTCCTCACCTCGGGCTGGGAGCTGTAAACAGCACCCAGCACCCGGCCTGGAAATAGGATAATAGACTGCAGGTGGCTGGGAGGAGCAGGGGGAAGATGCAGGCAAAGCCATGAGCCAGCCCTCGGCATAATAAATAGCAGCACCACACAGCACCTGCCTACCCATTATCAGCTGCTTTGTAGGCACCCGAGCAGAAAGGAGTTGGAAGGAGAGGTTTGAAAAGGGACGTGGAGAGGCTCCAGGCTGCAAGAGAGAGAGTTTCTCCCATGTAGAGGGACAAGGCGAGAGAAAACATGAAAACATTGGTAGGAAAATCTAGCATTAAAAAGTGTACAAGTGCTGACTGGGTTCAGCTGAAGCCTCCCAGCAGGTCTGAGGGCTTGCTCATGTTTTTTTTTGCTGCAGTTTGAGAGCAAGGTAAGTGAAGCGTCAAGGGTTTAGGTGCTCAGTGGGGCCAAGCAACTAGCCCCCATCTGGGGAAGGAAGGAGATGGCTGGGCTGGAAGGTATCCTCTGTGCGGGGTTTGCTCTGCAGGGTCCAGGGAGAGGGAGGAAGAGAGGGGAGGTGGGAGAAGCAGCAGCATCTCCTCTTGAGCACAAAACAGGTTCCCAGTGCCTGCGGTGGTTTTGCACCTTAATTATTTCCTTTGGCCCTGCTACTGAGAACGGTTGTGTCCTTAAAGTTGTTAAAAGGGCAAAAGGGAGAGGAAAAGCAATGCTGACATCCTGTCCGTTGGGTCCAGATGTAGCTCGCAGAGTACAAATTAGCGAGCACAGAATGGAATCGCTTAAAGAGAAATTTAATGAGATCGGTATGCAGGCATCTGGTCTCTATCAATCATCATTTTGTGTGATACGCAATGGTAAATATCATCTTTTAATGACTCCGATGAAGAAAGAGCCTGAAGCGCGCACACAGACACAATGAGCCAACAAAATTCCAGAGCCTGAGTTGTTTGAACTCATGAAAAATGTTCTGTAGATGGAAAAACCCCAACTGACACCTCTTCTAATTTGCTATTGTTTGAGTTATTTTATGTCTTCCTTTTTTTTTTCTCCTTTCCTCTGGTTATATTTAACCTCTGTGTTAAATTAATCTTCTCTGTTTATTAACAACTACCATGGAGCGAGTCTCCTTCTCTCTTTCTCCATTCGACAGCTCAAACATTTGCTCTGGGCCAGAAGTCCTTGCTGGAGGCGCTGCCTTTCCCCAGCCCTGCAGAGAGGCGCTGGCCAAGGAGCGGTGGCTGCAGGTCTCTGCCCAGCCATGGGTTTGCTTTTCAACTTGCAGCAAAGCTGTTTGGGGCTCCTGGGTTTCAGTTCTCCAGCAATGAAAGCGAGCAGGGGTTGAGCGTGTGAGCCAGGGGTTTGCTGGTTTTCCATCCCTCCAGCACCACTGTTGTCCCTCTTGCAGTTCCCTTTGGGAAGCTGCTGGGCTCGGCTCCCATGGCAGCATCACCTTGCAGCTCTGCAGAGCAGGTAAAGGTTGAAAACCAGCAATTTGGATCCTTCACTAGCCTGGTCTCACCCAGACTGGGGACTTCTGGGGGTTTGATCGATCTTAGCTCCTGGCATAGCCAGCTGGAAGTGGCAGAGAGGTGGAGATGATGCTGTGGGAGAGGCACGAAGCCTCTGCTCCTGATGGCCATTGGCTCCTTTTGGCCCTTCTCTTGGCAGGGTGATGCTGCGATTCCTGGCGATGCAGGGCTCATTCTCCCTTGCTGTACCCCTTCTGGCCTGGGTCAGGCTCTTTGAACAGGAATTTTTCTCAGCTCATTCCCTGGGTTTTTACAATGTCATTCCCTTGAGCTAAAGATCAAACAGGGCTTTTTCAGGGAACTTCTGATGGTTTGGGATCCAGAGCCTTAGGCATGTATTGACTGGCTGGCAGCTTCCATCCTCTGCATCGGGGTAGTCTGTGGGCAGCAGGTCCCAATTCCAGCAACACCCCTTGCTCCCAGTGCCTGAGGGGGATATCTCCCAGAGCCAGAGGGTGAGGGGGTAAAAGGTCTGCTGGTATGGATGGAAAAACCCTTGGCTTTGACCTCAGCAGTGTCTGCTGTCAATAGCTGGAGGACACTGATCTCCAGGGCTGGCTGGAGCTGCAGGCTTGGGGGCTGCAGCAGCTCGTGCAGAGGTGGGGACAGACAAGATGAGGGTGACAAGGATGCTGGGGCCAGATGGAAAAAATGGTCCCATTAAACCAGAGAGGAACGTTTGTCCTTGTGTTGGGACATACTTGGGGCAGAAGTCTTGAATCCTGGGAATGGTGCTGTCTGCATGGCCCCAGCCAGCTCCATGCACCAGCTGGGAGACCACTGTCCATCCCGGAACACCTCTCTGACAGCTCTCAGCTGAAGGGTACAGACTGAGCATCTCTGTGGTGACAGGAGCTGGAGACAGCCAGGCCTGGGGAAGATTCCTCCCGACAGGCACCAGCTGTGTCAGGAGGAGCTTTGCTGGGAGGGAGGCTGCACAATAACAGGAGGAACTTTGTTGTGGGTCCCCTCCAGGCTTTAAAAGCAACACCTTGTCTCCCCATTCCACCTTCCTTCCTCCTCTGCCCCTTCTGAAACATACTCTTCACACCTCCAAAGCCTATTTTGGGCCCTCTGATGAATCCCAGATGCCTTGGGCAAGCAACAGAAGCATCGGTGCACTCCAGGCGCTGCTTCACACCGCTTGCTTGCCAATGCCCCTGAGCTTTCACAGGCCAAGGGAACGGGGGAAGCAAGGTCGGGGGGGGAAAGGAGGTTAACCAAGTGGTAAATGAGCCTGGTCCTCAATATCACCATGATTTGTGGTGTGGGGAGCAGGGAAGATGATCCCACCTGGTCCTGGAGGGAGGTAGTGATGGTTGGGAAAAGGGGCTGGATGTGTTCACATGGTTTGGGATGGTGCTTGGGAAGGGGGTTACAGCAGCCTGGGAGCAGGTAGTCTGTGAGGAGAGGCTTTTGTGCTCCTCTCCAGCTCTCTGAGACAGGACATGATCTTTTGATGTATGTGGGCATGTTAAAACATCTGGCATGCCTAGGTGGAGTCTCTGGGTATCAAAGAACTCAGTCTTGCCTCTGTAGATGAATATCCAACTGTGCTATCCTTGTAGCAGATAGGGAAGGTTGGGGAGGAAGGCACTAACTTGCTGATTTTTAGGCAGCTGGATGCCACAGCTCCTGGGGAGTTCAATGAGAGAACCAGCCCTGGCTGCTTAGATGTAAGGGGGTGGTTTCCAGCATCTCCACCACTCCATGCTTTGCTTGGACCTCTCAGCCTGCTCTCACCCTCCTGATGGTATTTTGTGTCTATTCTTTCTTAAAGGTTTTTTGTCAACTTTCCCTCGGCCAAGCAGTACTTCAGCCAGTTCAAGCACATGGAGGACCCGTTGGAGATGGAGAGGAGCTTGCAACTGCGTAAACATGCTCGGCGGGTCATGGGAGCCATTAACACTGTGGTGGAGAACCTCAATGACTCCGAAAAGGTCTCCTCTGTTCTGGCCCTGGTGGGCAAGGCCCATGCCCTCAAGCACAAAGTGGAGCCTATCTACTTTAAGGTAAATAAGAGCAAAAAACCAAAAAAAAATCTGGGATGCTTTAGAAAGCAGGGAGAGGGAGCTCTGGTGAGCTGGTGCTGCCTGTCTGTGCCTGGGGGAGGTTGGCTGGTCATGGGGGTTGCTCCTCGTGTGGCCACAGCATCCCGCTGTGATGCTGTCCCCTGCACATCACCATTCCCAAATGTAGCCAACACTGGAGCATCAAGTACCTCCCCTTGCCCAGGGAAACCCTCCTGCCTGCAGCCCCTCTAGCACGGCTGTGGCCGTATGTCCCTTCTTTTACAAACCAGATATGACAGAGGGGACTAAATTTGGAGTGCCCAAATTAGGGAGATGCTTGAACATGCAAGCAGCACCCCATTGAGCCCTGGCCTCAGCCATCCCCTGCCCAGGCAGTCTGGTCACCTGCCCTGTCTGTCCCCCGGGGTGTTGACAGGCCTCCCAAATGTCTGTCTGTCCCACAGAGGGTTGTCATTCCCAGACCTCAGCAACAGAGTTGAATTGTTTTTGTAGGGGAAAAAGTTGAATTTGCTCCCTGGAGAGTCATTAACCCTTTGTTCCCTCCAGAAACTCACTGGTGTCATGCTAGAGGTCATTGCTGAAGAGTACGCCAACGACTTCACCCCGGAGGCACACGGCGCTTGGACCAAGATGAGGACCCTCATCTACACCCACGTGACAGCGGCGTACAAGGAGGTGGGCTGGGCGCAGTACCCCACTGCCACCCTGTGAGCGGCCAGCGGGGCCAGGCGAGGGGCAGGGAGGGCTTCGCTCACCCCAGGACTTCACTCTGGTCTCTTCTCAAGATCTTTGCTCAGTCTGGGGAGCCCGGTAGGGCCAGCTCTGTTAGCTGCCAAGTCACAATTTGATCTCCATGGGGTTTAGAAACAAACTAAATAAGCCAAAAAAAAAAAACATAGAACCACAAAGGTTGTGGGTGGGTCGGGGTGAAGCAGTTGCAAGGGATGCTGGAAAGGGATGCAGAGTGCGAGGGGAGATGGTTGGTTGTTGGCTCCATCTTGCTGTCCTGGCCCATCCAGCACCACCTCCCAAATCCTGCACCTTGCTTGCGCCATCTCCAAGTCCCTCGCACAAGCTCTGCTGCGCAGCAGTGGTGTGCAGCCCTGTTCACTGATGAACAACATGACCCTTGTTTTCCATGCAAAGCCCCTGGGTAAACCTGGCTCCTTGCTTTTTGGGACACGATGCTTATGGGGACTGCTAGCTGCCCGTCTGGCACCAAAACAGCTTTGCTTTGCACTTTCTGCTCCCCTCATAGGGTGGCAGGGCTGATGGCTGCAGCCAGAGCCACTCTCAGTGGTCCATCACCCTGCAGCATGGGCTGGCAGCAGTCCTTGCCCCTCCTGTCATCTTCAGTCTCTCTCCTTGGCTGGCTGTTGCAAACCCTTCTGGGTTGGAGGAGCAAGGGGGTGGGAGAGTTGTGCTCCTGCAGCATGAGAGCGTGGGGAAGGAGGGGGGTGCCTTTGGGCTGCCTTCCCTCACGGCTCAGAGTGTGTGGTGGGATCCCTGTGCCAGATGCAGGGAGCTGGTGAACCCACCTGCCTCCCTTCAGATCCCCTGGGCAGCAGGGATGTGTGTGAGGATGGGCTTGGGTGGCACATACTGCCCTGGGTGATGGCGTGTGTCCGTCAGTCTGTCCAGCAGCCAGGGCGGTGCAGGGATGTAGGGCTGGGGCAGCTCTGCCCTGCTCAGTGAGAAGAGGGGTTCAGGCTGTGATCAGGACGGGGATGTAGCAAGAATGATGCCTGGATGTGAAGAAAGGTCCCTGCTCTGTTAAAATTAATAATTAACTTGATACATAGATCATATTCCTGCCCTCTTGGTGAAACTGGGTTCCTTCAAATAAAGTGCCTGGTAGAAATAAGCCCATGCAGGAGCCGGGTCCCTCCTTGGGGCCTGCAGTGCTCCCACCTGTGCCTGGCAAAGGGCTCTTCCCCTCAATGTCTCGCAGCACTGATCCTGCATCCAACTCCTCCTCAAGCCCCGGGTGGGTCTGCTTGATTTCTGCCTCAGTTTCCCCTTTGGCTACAGAAACAGGAGGAGCAGCAGCCCCCTTGCCTCCTGCACATGTGTGCTTGCATTTGGAGGATACTCTGGGGACTGAGTGCCAAAGGATTGGGAAGGAAGCATTGGATGTGCTAGGAAGCTTTGGCATCTGTGTCACCCAAGATTTCCCAAAACGTTGGTGTTACTTTTAGAGCTCCAACATTAAGAGCAATGTTACCTACTGAAGTGGGAGGGGGGTTCCTTTCAGCAATTTCCTCTGGCCTCACTCCACTGCCTCCCTGGAGACCTGGCAGCTTCCCGGGAGAAACCAGCTCTGTTCCTGGTTGTTGGCTTGACAGGCAGCAAGCCCACAGTCCTGGCTGGGATCCCAGTGTCTGTCTTGGGGACATCCTTCCCCTGGCACAAGGACACAGCTGGAGGGGACAGCAGCAGCTCCCCAGGGCTGACCTCTCTCCTCCAGAGCAGCTGGCCAGGAAGTCCTGCTTTGCTCACCTGCAGCCAGTTTGTGCTTTTAATCATCCCTAGGGAATAGGTGGGTTTTTCATGTTCCTGGTGTTTTACTTCAATGCCAAGGGAGTCCTCTGCCCCCCAGCCCTGGCAGTGCTTGGGGAGGTGGCCAGCACTAGGTGCCTGCTCCCAGAAAACCTCTCAGTAGGATTTTCTGTTTCCTCCTCCTGCTCAGGATCCACGAGAGCCTGTATGGAGACTCAAACCCCCTCACCCCTTCCATCGCTGGTGCCAAGATGCTAGCACAGCCCACGCTTGGGCAGTGACCCTGGGACCTGCTCAGAGCAACAGGGGAGGTGTGCTTGGGGACAACATCTTCTCCTGTTCCTCTGGGCTGGATTAGATGCAGCCAGGAGTTTGTGCCATTGGCTGTGGGCAAAGGAGGCTTTGGGGAGGGCTCTAAACCTCTTGCGTTCCTCAGCACTCCCAGCTCTGCTCTAACTGAAGTGTGGCTAACATGTTTACTGTGTTGTTTCTGTGCTTTTTTTGGAGATGGAGTCTTGCTTTGTCGCCCAGGCTGGA